>DWUN01000004.1:0-48137 GCA_018249975.1 Passova gellias
ATAATATATAGTAGAGAAATACTGTTATAATTTATATGGCAGAACAACGTTTGCCGGGTCAGCTAGTATTTAATAAATAATAAACATATAAAACCATTGAATGCGAAATTCGGTAGAAAATGTAATGGAGTATCTAATAAAAAAAAATTGTATTTTTCATCAAGTCCAGAGTTTACTCAACAGAATATTGATCAACAGACGAATCGCACAGATAATGTATTTTCATTGTAATAAAACAAATGTGTTTGTTAATACCAGGTTTTTCTGAAGCATTCCGAATAATTAGAACAGGTCAAGTAACTCAGTAATTTATTTAGAGTCGTGTGTAATGACAGCAATTTGACAGGTTAGAGCGATGATCGATAACGGAAATAGCGCTGGGCACCATATTCCCCGTGTAAAGAATGTAATTTCCTCTACAATGTGTTAACAAGACTAGAATGCAAAGCCAGGGCTGCCATCCGTTTTGATACAACAGACTGATTTTATCAACCGTCGTGGTCATCATGTTCAACGACAAATGACTTCATTGTTTTGAACCGATCTCCAAGTTATCTTTCCTTTTACTTTATTATATGTTCAGTATTCACATACATATAGATATCGGTACTGTTGTGCAGTATGTAATATTATTATTGTACTTACAGTATGTACCTAATATTGTATAAGAAATTTAAAGTCAATAAATGCATGGTAATTTATAAAGTATAATCGTCATATTAGCATTAATAATAATAAAAAAATTGAAATTATTAGTACAAAGAGTGACCGTGCTAACCAATAATTTAAATCCATTTATTGGCAACCCTGAGAAGTTTGCGTCAGTGTGCGCATGTGTGACGGTCGATGCACACAACAATAAACAGATAACATCGGAGCTCCCCTCCTTAGAGTTCGTGTGCACTTTAACATTCAAACAAAAACCGACGATAGCGTTTCTTTCTTCAGCAAAAACCTTCTTAGGTACGTTTGCTTGCAATAAATTAAACAACTAAATTCAAATTTGAAATCAATAGCATAATTGTATTAAACAAATTAAAATGAAGACGCATAACAAAATTTAACTATTTTAGGACAAACAAATGTCTCTTAACTTTTCACAAAACGTAGGAAGATTTCTTTTACTTAAATGTTAACGAAATATCAAACTGTATTCTAAGAAAAGGTTACATTTTTCTGGTTAGATCCTTTCCAAATTTTATATTCTACAGTGACACAATATTAGATTTTTTTTAAACATTGTAAAGATATTTACCATACAATAGACATAACTAAAATATACAGTTGTAAAAGGTACAGCCAACGTTAAAAGTGGTTTCCAGCAACGACAAATATTTGAGCAGGCGGAGTATGGAAGGTTGTCCAAGCAAGAAATGATTTCCATACTCGCCCGGACCGCAAACACAGTTCACACATCAAAGTCAAATACAAACCCCGAACTTAGTTAATAGCGTTTTGGGAATCGCTGGTAACACAAATATGCGCCAAACGAACTAGTTTTAGCATCAACCCGACGACTTTCATTAAATTAGTTTAAGGGTGATATGAATCTATCTCTCTCTCTCTCTCCATAAAATTGATTTGCAAACACAGTTTCCGCTCCGTAGAGTCTACAATTAATATTAATGATGTAAATCAAAATATGTTCCAGATGCTATAAACATATCGATATGTATAAATCAATATGGTACCAATACTTGCTAATTTTGTCCTTATTAAACTGGATATGGATGCTAGTTGAGCTTCATGACCAATGTCATCAGTTCAGTTTTCTTTAAATTTCTATAACTACAAAACTAAATGGTTTTCCTGTCATTTAACCAACGTATTATAATGGAAAACGGATGATCCTTTAGATAAAACACTTCTAAGTAAGTACCTAATCTTCCAACATTAGAGCAGTAGAACCCTTTAATAGATCCATTATTTTGAAGTACGCCGGTAGAGCGAGGAGTGTTATGAAGTCGCGTGCAGTCTTATTAATAGGACGAATAATTAAAGGAAACGGTCGATCAAACTAGCGCGGTGTACTCGCAACCTGAAAGGGGCTTGCCGCTCACTAGCTGCGCTCACTTCAAACCCATCGTTGCCCGCTGCAGGAAATTGAATTATCTGCTTTCGACTTTAATGTATAATATCGACACAATCATTTCATTAAACTGAATATTGCTCCTTCATCCGTAATTGGGCTCTTCAAACGAATCAATTACGCTCTGACGTCACTAAGGTTAAATGTTCGCTTTGCAACCCCTAACCTTCAGCATTTATAAGAAAGGATTTCTTACTGTGAAATGAGGTAGACGTTCACTATTGAAATATAAATGAACTTTGATAAGCCACATGGTAGAATATAATTTATACCACTATTACATAAAATATTTTGCGATCTTTATCTGTATCGTATATCGAAAGTTAGAGAGGAGTAGGTTTAGTTCAATCGTGCAACGATGTTATAATGATGTTATACAAATTATAATTCAGATGCATATTTTTCTTAAATATACAATAATAATTGATTGGTATATATATGAATAAGAAATAATTTTGAAAATAAAATATAACGTAAGAATTTTGAAATAGATGAATAATTTCCTAAATAATTGAAATACACTAGCAACAAATATTTTTCAATTCATGTGTAATTTTAACCCGCTAGAAATGTCTTGTCTGAACGGATAGCGCTTTGATGTCACGATTAATTTAACTAGAAGCTATGCAGCTAACGTAAGCTGATCTGGCTAAGCAGTTAATTCTCTACAATAAAGATTAATGTATTTTTTATGCAAACTCTATTTGTCTCTACATTCCTGAACACATTAAGATGCAAGTCTATGTTTAATATACAACTTTCGTTCGAGTTTTCTTATCCTCGTTTTAAAAAAATATATATTTTATGCATATAAATATAACAGATTCAACATGTTAAAACGAGAACATGTTATTATCTTTAATACATATTTAGCCTGTTCTGTTTATGGTTGGAGTAATACTCATCGATGATGTCGACGACATGTGACGTAATATTTAGAAAAAAGGATGATCCAATATGATCCGAGATAATTTTACTGTCACGAAAATATTTCGTTCATTCAAACAAACAACGACAGCCTGAGAGTGAATCTTTCTCAAATATTCTCGATACTTATCTTCTTAGATTTTGTACACAAAACTACTCTTCTTTTGAATAATTTACTCGTTGAGGTGAGGCCTGAATACAATGACGAGACTGTAATAGTTTCCGTTTTGAATAAGAGATGCCTATTGTTTCTCTTCAATATTGATTGCGTTCGTCGTCTTCGTGCACTGCGGAAGCATTGGATTTTGTTCCACCGGATAGTTTTGTTAGGTAGGTAAAAATATATTGATAGTTGTCGATACTTTAGATATTTTAAATTATATCACGGGTGAGTTTTCTACAAAAAACGCTTTTCAGTCGTTACCCTGATAATATGTCCTCATCGAATCCAATATAATTTTGAACTATAGACAATAAACAATAATGAGTTCGTTGACCGCATTCCTGTGAACATAATAATGTAGTTCTAATTATAGTAAGAGACATACATCAAGACATGCAGTGGATTAGTGACAGTGACATAGACAGTATCGGTGGAATCAGCGCCGGCGCAAGGATATTTCGGTGCCATGCCGGATCACCGGACGCTTATCGCTGCACCGTATTTTAACCTAACCCGTTTTAAAAATAAACAAACCGTCACCGTACGAATAAATACAAACCTCGCTTTGACAGTGCCACCTATAAATAACTGTAATGAATAGGCGGCTGGCATGACCGCAGTGATATGTAATGTAGACGTATTCCCGCCTAAATTTATTTTCTTCCTTTTTAAATATGTAAATTTCACAAGTCACAAACTGATCATTACGCTAACATTTCAGAAACCATTGACAATGCATCAAATTAAACCACAATTTTGATATTAGCGCAACTTACACCTTATAGAAGTAAAAGGTAAAAATATTTTTGGGAAGCTGATAATGTAATTCAGTATATACGGTAAAGTAATAGGGTAAGAGCACAAAAAGCGGACCACACAGGACGGCTCCGTATGTCCAAGCTCCATGCACCCTGAGAGATAACAAACGAGCAAGGAACCGCTCTCCGCAGCACTTATCTAAACACTTAGCCCCGACCATACACAAACAAAGCCTCGCCCTAACTCACTTTTTACCACGAAACGGCTTTTCTTTTAACCCTTTGAGTTCGCGGTACTGCATGCCTCGCGTGTCGAGTGCCTTTGTTTGTGTCCGGAAATTCATGCATTTCGCCGCAATGGGCAGTTAAAGGAAGACACATACGTTACCAGAGGAATGTCTTTAGGTCAAATCTACGACAAACGATTCTTTTCAGGCGTAAACAAAGATTAAAAGGAATGTGTAAGTAAACTAACATAACCGAGATAGACGACAACTGTTTATAACCAAAACTAACACAATACGGCTACGACATAATTATGAACAACAAAAAACCTTTTAAGACAAGAACCTAACAAAAAGCTGCCGACGAATTCTTTCTAATAAAAGTTTTGGTCTTGTCCAAGGTACACGTCATCGGGCGTGACTAACGAATGGCTCGCCCTACAGACCCTAAATTCAGAGTCGTAAGTATCAATGACACGACAGCGGCGGTGCCGGTCTCTACGAAGTCTGCCGAACATTACCATAACTCTATCCAAACCATAAACGTAATTAGAGACACCAATAACACACCGAACACTCAAGATGCATTAATCCTTTTTGATTTGAACGGGTTAATGCACCGAAACTGCTTGAAAAAAGTTACGACCCGCGGCATCCTGATACACTTCAACAATAATACGACTTATAAAATCATCATAAGTTCCTATAGCAGACACTGCTTGCGCCTAAAATACAGTGCAACTCGTGAACATGAAACATACAAACATAAAAGATGCAGAAATAAAACATACGGTTAGTAATTCTAGCTGCAGCAATTATTATTAATATTATTACAAGAAATTAATGTAACACACTAAGCTTCCAAAGCAGTCCAATTAGTGATATTTTATGCAATTTCTCTATCTCCTACGTTATGTTACGCTATAGGCATTAAATGACTTACTTCAACATTCTTTAAATAGAACAATGTAGAATTTACGTTGGTATACAATAAGTACGTGCTCCAATTAAAAGCAAGGGAATTACGATTCCGGACCAGTTTTGTGATTGTTAGCAGTCCCATTACCGTGACAACTAGGGCTGCTTCTCACGATAGCTAAATGCCAGTTAGAGCGTTGGTCATTAGTGGACGTTACAGTCGTTACACCTGTAAATATTCAACGCGCGACTACCTGATATAAGCAGCTTTGCAATTCAATCGGTTTTGTGGATGAAAACCAATGACCCAATACCCTTATCATTCACTGGGGTCGGTCAAACGGAACACAGCACTCGGTTGCAACTTCAGTTTTACTGCAACGCTCCAACTTTAAACAAACGACTACAGTAGGTATACTTTTCGCACTGCAAAAGATTTTGTTTCCATTTTCCAAGAATTGAGTCTATTGTTGCTACTTTTCCCTCTCTTACCATAGTGTTCCTTGTTCTACAAGTACTTATGGGTCATACACAGATCGCAGTAATAACTTAGTCTTTTGGACGCAGTGAAATAAGTCTTTTCACCATGATGTCTTTTCAAGTCCCTATCTTTAATAAATGTACAAACCGTATTAAAATTGGGCAATAATTTCAAAATTGGCTGCTTTTATTTATTATATCAATTGTTTCTTTCTTTCTTTCTTTCTTTTAAATTGGTATGTGAAGGCGACGGCAACGTTACACTACTCGACCAACCGTTCACAAACTACATCGCCCATGAAACTTGCCGTGACGTTGTGATTTAGAAAATTCTAACATGTAATAGATTGCGGGTTGTTTAAATGGCACACCATAATGCCGAAATCGAAACCGACCGTGTTTAATAGATAAAATATAACCCATGGAACACCGCTTCAATATATTTCACGGCTCATGACTTCAGTATGGCCGAAAAATGTAAATGAGAATAAATGCAAAGGGAGGTTTAATTCGTAGGGGGCTGTATTTCTTAAGTTCATGTATGTATCGCATATAATATGACGCCCGGTTAGTGTCACTCCCCCCAATAACTTTTTTAGAACGCTTTCAATAATAATAATTTATGAAATACTGTTTTTAGTCGATCAATTGATCTGCAAACCTGCCTATTCATTTCAATTGTTCGAGATGACTGCTATAAACTTAAGCGGGAATTAAATATCTTGAGATTATTGTTTTCTGGGAACGAATATAAAGACTACCTATTCGAATACGAGCCCCACGAAGAATATATCTATAGGCATGTGTTATATGTGGAATCTCATTAGTCTCTTTTATTAGGCAAATAGAAGCGATAAGGGATGGCCCCACGAAGGCAAACATAATCACGGAGATATTGCCGTGCTTATTTGGGGTAGGAAATTCGGTGCATTTTCTCCGTTCCCTATCATGAAATACATTGGGATTATTTTTATATGATCAAGGAAATAGATTGTCTCTTTTGTTTCAAGTGGAACATATTATGTGATAAAATAAAAGTCATCATTTAAATATGTAACCGTAATATAGTGTATTCGTAAGAAAACATCTATTAGAGCACATTTTTGTCATTTGTGACTGCAATATCTACAAATCAAATCAATATCTTCGAGATGCCCATATCGAGTGAAGGCAATCCATTATCAGAGAGGAACGGGGGTGGAATGCGATAAAATTTTTCAATCAGCCAACCGCCGAAAAATATTTACAGTGTAACCCGAGGCAGGACAATATTGTGGAACGATACTCGCGAGGCGCCCGCGGCGGCGCGACACGGGCCTTCCGCCGCTTTGTGCCACTGTCGAAATAATATTGGACTCAGGGTGAAATACGGCGGTCCACCCCCGACTCCGCTGAACCTGGAAACCATTTTTCCATTCCACTAAACAATGCCCAGCGTTTACTTTAAAACTTGTGATTCGCAGCGCCATCGATTTAATAATTCTTATTAAAATAACTATGTATTTTTAATTGTTTAGATACATATTTCATTTGATAGCGTTTACTAGGTATTTGTGTATACTTTAATATAATAAACAATATAGGTAAACTGTTAAGAATGGAAACTTGAAACTGTTAAGAATGATAACCCTAAATTACAAGAAAACCACTGTCTACTAACTAATCGCTATACCATTAAATATATAACACGTTACAGTGAATGCAGATAAGAATTATGTTTTTACAATTTTAAATCAAATCCTACGCGTTAAATCCAATCGCTTTCGCTCAGCGCGTGGTGCTATTCTTGTAAAATCTATTGCCTCGCTAAATTTGCATTCCTATGGCATTACCATAATAATATCTTCAAACGACAAGTTCGTAATAAAAGGTTATCGCTATCGCATACGGGCTCCGTTAGGTATGGAAATTGGAAGTGTGCGCCGCCGCCCCGCTCCTCAGGGCGCTCAGCTAATGGAAAATTGTTTATCACTATCTGGTTTCTGCGCGTGAGCACGATTATTTACGTGCGGTTCCCCGCAGTCTATGACTGGTCAGTAATTGGCCGCTTATTCTATATCGCTTCCATTCATTTCTCTGGATAATACCCGGGGCGGATTGGCTCGCACCGAACTTATTCTCCGCTACTGCAACAGATAATCCTAAGATAATAACCGTTTGCATTACGTATCTTTGGTGCAATCATATTGTGCATAATTCGCCTTGTAAATTAAAATCTGACATAAATTATGGCAACAGTACAAAATCACTATTGCCTTCTCTTCTTAGCAATCTTACATGAAAGACTTAAAAGACGTTAAGTAAAAAAAATCTAATAAAACGTTAAACATTTCATTACAATTATATCATCATTTTCATTACATGTTTTAGAAGCTTTAACGTAAAAGAAAATTAATGATCAAAACAAGCAAACTCCGGTCTCTCTAAAAATACCAGAATTTGCGCATTTGCGCACACTAAATCACGTCTTAGAGAGAAAATCGGACGAAAACTGATTCTGCAATTATTTATTAGGGCTTCCGTCGCGTAATATATTTCCAGGAAAGTTATACTCGCTAAATATATTCGAGTGGGCGCACGCGTATTCGCACTAGACCCAACTGGCGATGCACAAGGCACGTTTTCATTCATGAATCAACTTCAACGTTACCTAACCGAGTCCTCCGGCAACTAAAACAAACAACGTGCCACTAGAGTTATTAATAAAAGTTGCGAGTTCAATGATTTCGAGAGCTGTATTTGAATTGCTGGAACATCGCGCGTGGATTTATGGCTCCCTTATAATAATGTTCGATGCAAATCAATGACATCGATTACGTATAAAACAAGTCGAGATTCGATCGCCACCTGATTGCGGCGGAAATGAATAACAATTTACAAGTCTAGCTGACTCCTACGCCCAAAATAAATTGAGCTCAATCAACTGTCGTAATTCATTTTGTTTATTGTTAATATTCGAGTCAAATGATGTTACAAATTATAATGGCAATATGTCGTTGCGTTTATTATAAGAGTTGTCTCTAATCGTGGCCAAATGGTATCGAACTTCCAAACAATTCATTTTACGTTTTAAAACAATAAAGAACACTCATGTAAATAGGTGAAAATCATATTTTTTTCATTAATATACTGATTAAGGACCAGAACATTTCGTTACAATACATTTAACTGTCACTGCTGGGCTCCGATATCTCCCGCAATTGTAACAGCAACATAGAGGATAAGTTATACGCTAATTAAGGGCTTTAGTGAATACATACAAATTTTAGTAAACTGCTGAGACTTTAACGATAATATGTATATTGATTTGAGGATCAAAGCTTGGACGAACATTTAAAATAATAGTAATTAAATTACGTATTTAACTGACGTAATTACTTGCTAATAATGGGATATAATGATGAGGATAGCACTTACATTATTTGGTATTACTGCATATATTTAAATTTAAGGGTAACTAAATCATAATGATTACACAAAAATATCTCACTCTTAATTTCGACCCGCTCAATAATTTCCAAAATTATCAAGCGATTTTTATTTGCGACTCTAGCCACTGTGCCAACAATATTTTAAAAAATATAATAAACAGACATGTCAAAACTGTTACTACGAACTCTGAGAACGCTCAGTTTACGTCCTTTGGCTTCACGTTTATGTTCTAATTAGGCTGGGAAGCAATAAAAAGTGGCGTTGTGGCGTGGGGTAATATTTTCTACGATATAACGACGCGCACCGAAGACACCAACTCCTAAATCTTGCTTCATTAAAACATTCGCCCTTTATGAAAGACATCAGTGGTAATTTTATTCCTTGTCTTGAACTAAACTGGGAGGGCGGAAATTGGCAGAACCGAGCAACGCCATTGTTACACATTTCGTTTTAAATCGAGGGGCTTTCTTAAATTTACACCCATGACTTGCATTACAAGCTCGTGGGGGAGGGTTGAGCGCCACTAAAACTTCGCTTACTAATTTTGTATTTTGAACATCACTTCAAAGTATTTTTCCTTGCGGTAATACTTCTGTTATTTTAATTGAATAGATGCTTAATACAATAATTTAGTATCTATCTCTAATACCTACACATTCGTTTAATTTTAATGAATATGTTTGAAAAATTAAAATACGTTCACCTGCACTATACATTTATATGATTAATAAATTATATTATAGTATATTTAAAACATATTTTGTTACACAATGGTCTAATTTTAATGACAATTGCCATATTTCCAACAAAACGTTACTCACTTGGGTGCACGGAAACGAACCACAAGTCTCTCGTTAGTACACAATTGTCCTCATTTTTAAGTGTTGGCGCCCGGATGCTACTTTCAAGTTTACCCATTTTTATGTTTAATTTCACCCAGATTTCAAGCCGTTTGCAGGTATCTCAAACTTACAACCAGTCACAATCATTTTCTGTTAGTTAATAAAACTGTATAAGAAAAACATGTGTAGTTTGTGAAAGAATTGATATTTATTTCTACAAAATATTTACAAGTTATATGTACACTTCATATGTATCGAACAAATCCGGCAACGTTTGTAACATATAGATAGATAGGTAGACGAGACAGTATCGATTAGCCGCGAGGGTCTCCGCGGGCCAAGCGCCAGTTGCTCGTCACGACGCTATCTTTCGCTAAGCCTACTGTCCTCTTATAATACCGTTACCCTTGATAAGACTCTTACCCTTTACCCTCTTTTTATAAACCTAAGCAATGCCTCATTTTAACATCCTTGCGTTTCTGACTCGGAAAATATTGCCTATACTTACTAACTTTATAATACTAAAGCTAGATACGGTTTTAGAAAGTTGTTACTTCACTCTATACCATCACGCCAGGTTCCTAACGGGGAAGGCAATATTTAAAACAAATATTTATACACATGAGGTACCTCATTATGTACATATACCTACACATTGTTGCCAATACAAACTGCAAAAAACCGGACGTCAGCCAGCATTCTACAACAGCCGGTCATCGAAACGATAATTTCAGAACTAAAAGCATAGCGGCTTACCTCCATAGACCTATATTTAGGGGCGCGATGCAATAAGAGCACATCGCTGTCCGGTCCATTCCCGCACGACTGTGCAAGATAAATGGACGGCACGAAGCGGCCGAGCCCAAGGAGACGCGTTCTCACGGCCCGTGCCTGCATTTTATTCTTTTTTGTTTCATCTGGTTTCCGAGTTAGAGGTCGATGAAGCCCGTTTCGAAACTAGAAGTGACCGCTGCACGCGCGATTACCGCGATAAAAACTATGCGACAACGGCATGCCTCGGACGACTAACGAGTTCCTACTGATACCTGCAGTAAATCCATGCTCGGTCGCACACCCACCGCACAACCAATTGTTTTTATCGGCGGTTCCTTCCATTGTTCGTACTGTTTAAATGGTGTTACCGGTTTATTTGACGTCATAATAATTTTGCATTATATAGATTATTGTCTAAACTATTTGTGAGCCTAATATTATGAGACTCCGTTCTCCCGCTACGCAACACGTCTGCTCATTATTTACCGCTTCATTAAGAGCTTACTCACGACGAGCGGCTGTCAAAATCCCACCAAACACCCGTCCATCCGCGCTTGAAATATCGCAGCATTGTCCTACAATAGTAACTGTCGTCGGCCCCGTTAATTGTCTCACCCGCTTCTCTCCACTTCCAAATCTCCTTTATTCTAACCCACGATTCCTGCTCATAAAATAGAATGCTCATTTCCGCTCGAGCTGTAAAATCCGCAGACAATTGTATCATGCAACATCATATTGCCTCACCGCACAATTATCTTAAACAAAAACTAAATTATAGTTCTGCTCATTTCGGTAACGTGCGGAAATGATGCGCTTTGATCGGTAATGATACTACGTTCACCATATTACAAACAATAAAAAAGCAACGATAATGGTTTTAAGGAATTCAATTACGTGTGCAGTTACAATAGAACAATCGCTATTAGACGTAACAATCTAGTAGACAGGGCTTAATATTAGAAGTAGTACAATGAACAGTATATTACTAATCCAAGATTCATCACATAAAGCAGCTGATCAACTGTGCTTTTTTTAAGTATTCATTAATAAGAAAACAGTAACGAGCTAACCTACTACGAGTAAGCACCCTTTTGAAGCTCGCGACAGCAAGTGTCGTTCAACAGACTCTCGGCGCTCTTCTTCCAGCGACAACTAGCAACAAAACTTCTAATAGTTCCAATTACTATTTTAGTAATCGGTTGACATCATGAATCGATACCGTTTTGCTCGTGAATGGTCATTTTTGTATGAACACAACAGTTTCAATATTTTAAACCTCTTCAATTTTATTGTTATAAATCTAATATAGATTTATAATTTCATTAAAACTATACATGTTTCCAATAAAATGTACCACAATAAAATACTATCAACTAAAATGTATTTTTGAAGTTGAAAACTACATTTCGAATGCGACATTAACATTTTTAAATTGTTACAAAATTTATTGCGATGTTTACAAAATCGCTACTCACTATGTAAATATTGTACGAACACAATTGACTTTTTAAAGCATTCAAGAGTCGAGCTCTGTGCACCGCTATTGTGATTTCTGTACACGATTTAATGAATTCGCTCTTCCACCGAACGATCCTCGGGCTACATTCAAAGGAAAATTACAGTCGAGAGGATCCTCGAAACAAACCCTTTAAGAGTCACGCTTCGTTCTCGCTAAACTCGGTCCAATTATTTCGAGACTTTTTTACTTATTATTTTTAAACTAGAGGTCCATTATATTGGCGTCAGTTGGTGGACGCACCGTCCTGCTATGCCATATGGTATTATTTCAACCTTTACATTTACTCGGGACACGAGAACTTCGCCTAATTGATTAATGGTCTCGAGGCGGACATGTTTAAATGCTCCGATCATCATTTTTTTGTCAGAAATTCCTGATAATGATACGTTTTGATTGTCTAAAAAGGAGAACAGTCGGCCACCATATGGTGCGAGGCGCAGATTCGCTGCGCAACATTTGGGGCTATCAACCCAACAGTTAATTTAGGCTCTACCTGAGATTTAAACAATCTTCAATCTATACTAATAATATAAAGCTGAAGAGTTTGTTTGATTGTTTGATCGCGCTAATCTCAGGAAATATTGGTCCGATTTGAAAAATTCTTTCAGTGTTAGATAGCTCATATATCGAGGACGGCTTTAGGCTATATAACATCACGCTAAGATAAATAGGAGAGGAGCAGTAATAAAAAATAATTTATATGGCAGAACAACGTTTGCCAGGTCAGCTAGTGAATAATAAAGTGAGAAATGAGAATGTATTTGAAATTCAACCAAAAATAATCCCAAGCAGTAAATCGCGTGGAACAAAAATAATGAAATGTTTGTTACTATATTAAGACTAAATATTCAGGAGTCGTTTAGCTTAAGAAAATCTTTTTACACTAAATTATATGCGTGTACCATATACAATAAAATGAATACTAGTATGTGCGCTTGTACAGTACGTTGTGCTTTTTATGTTTGGTAATCATACGTCATAATAATTTTCGACTCAATTTATTTAAGCATATTGAATGACGTGAAAATTACTAAGCATTCGATTCTTTCACAGATTAGCCGGCGCTGGCATGCCGAGTGGCATGGGTGGAGGTACCCTGGGTGGCCACTGCCAGCTCGCCAACCAGCCGCTGGTAATGCCGGTGTTCCCTCTGCGTGCCAACCAGCCCAGCCCCGTGCCCGTCTACTCACCTTCCCGCTTCCACATAGACAAGCGATGTCAGCACCGCTGCACGTGGAAGTGCCTCGCTATAGCTATGATCTGTCTGTGTGTGGTGCTGGCGGCCATGCTTGCCTACTTCATAGGTAAGTTCGTTTAATAAAGAAGTCATTTAAGAGACGTTTCATAGAATTCCTTGCTGAGTCGATAATAATTTAATGACTTTTTGCCAATATCAAAACTCTTACCGTAAGATTCAAAAACAGGTAACGAAACAGAAATTCCAGCAGTGCTTTTAACAATGTTATAAATATTGTAAATTCCAGCAAATCACTTTAAACACGGACAAAAGCACGGCAGGCACCACGTGGATTAATTAATTAGCAATAACATATTTACTTACATTTATATATAGGTATTGTCTTTATGGTTTGAACGTTTTCAATTATCAAAAGTATACAAAGCAGTTAAAAGGTACAATAAATTTTAATATAATGCAATAATGTCTTTAACAGGTTTATTACCATAAGAGCCAGTCACCTTTGTAACAACACAAAAGTATTTCATAACAACACAAAAGTATTATCGATATATCTTTGTTTACTCACGACAGGGAGTCCGAATAGCTTGTTAAGACAGTATTTTTATTAACTCGCTCGGAATGTCCATTAAATTATTCATAACTTAACTCTTGAAACGATTAGCATAGGAGTGCGTTCATCGTTTGAAATAATCAAATCAAGTAATATTACCGGGAACGGTACCATCTTTGTGAATGAGAAAGACAATCATTGTGCATTAAATAAACATCCTTTGTTTAGCTTTGTTTCTATAGCGATGTGGCATTAGCCATTTCCGATTATTATTATAAAGTAAACCAGTTGTTTTAACCATTTTTCGTTAGATTTTAATCCTTATGAATACAAAAGAAAAGATTTTCTTTAAGTCCACTGGATCCGGGCCATGATTTCATTCAGTGAGGGACAGATTTAATCTTTCCTGATTGGAAATTTATCTAAACAGACCCCTGCCTGGTGTAGGATTACAAAAAATCACAACCAATAAATAGGACACATTATTAGGTACAATAAAGAAGCATATTACATTCGTTACAAGCGTTAATAAGACAGACAGTTTGAAACACATATTTCTTTTTCTTTTAACCAAAAATCAAATATACAGCAATCCAGCAATAAGGCAAACCAAACATACACTACCCGATGTAAATAAGTTAGTTAAATACCGCCAGTGCCATGAAAGTCGTAGACCATTAGTCTCCCATCAGTCTTTGTTTAGATCTCGCGAGCGGTATTCACAAAGAGCTCCATAAAAAACAAAACAAACATCAGAAAAATATAAATGATGCGACTAACGCAAGGCAACGCGGTGCGTGCCCCGGGCCCGCCGCTCCTGTGTTAGCGTGGTTATAAATTATCTCGCACTTCCACGTCCTATACCATTTTATTATGGATACATCAGCCGATAGAAATCACGGCCTATCTGCGAAACGACTAATCATAAGTCTCGTCGAAATTCAAGTATGAATATTTGAGATACGAATTTTTTGTTGATTAATATTTGAGATATTATCACACACGCATAAAGCTTTATTAATCGCTTTATGTTAACTATCATTATAATGTAAGCTTTCAATCATTCGAGGTATCATAACGTAGGTATCTAGATAGATATAATTCATGTGAATTCCAAACCAAGAGTGAATGGTGTCAGTATATATATAAAACTATTCAGTCATAGTAGTTATTTTTGACGAACGGTGAATCGACTGCTAGAGAGATTGCGACGATAAAAGTCAAAACCGCAGACACATTCGAGATGGAGCCAAAATAGTATTGAAGTGGGTGCCCGCGACCACTGTGATAACTGCTTGTGACCTAAATCCGCTCGTGCATTTACCTCGAACAAAAATTACTATGCGAACTCGATATGAGCAAATGGAACGCGTTGTGTGTTTATTATTCTGATAAAATACCTACATTTTTAAATATAGGCACATACATTTTGTATTCCTACAGCGCAGAGAAATTTGAGCGATCCGAAGAGCTTATACCAATCTCGTGACATGATACAACTATTGTTTACTATTGTTTGTTGATTTACTATTGTTTATACTGCTATACTAGCTAATATATAGCTAATTATATACTAGCAAATAAAACGTTATTTGCTAATTACACTGGGCATCCGATGTTAAATTGGCACTACAACTTATATATACCTGCCTCTTATCTCAACTAAAAATCTATTAGAGGTTATGTTTAATGTTTATACTTATAATTGAAAACTCAAGACATTTTTTATTGGCAATATTTTACTCGACAATCAGTAAATGGTAAAAATACGTAGGTCATAAGTCATTCCACCTTTCGTCGAGCAATCACGCGAACATTGTATTACGTAACTGTGCTCTCGCTGTATGTAGTTTTCATGACCATACTTGTGGGACTGAAAACAAATAACACCCGATATTTTTGTTGTTTTTCTTGGTCTCTATTCGTAGATAGATTAAATTAGTTTTCTGAATGCCTGAACTTTAGAATATCTATATAAACGCAGGGTATTGAAATGTAATGTACCTACGTACTCGTATGCATAGAGTATTATTATGATATTACAATTGTTGCAACTGTTTTACGCAATTTATTCAAAAACAACTGTTTAATCAAATGCCTTTCATAGAAAAATTAGTATTTTCCCAAGTTAATAATAATATGCTTGTTAGATTTGTCGTTCTAATATAACAATTACTGCTCTTTATTTCGTGTTTTAGTAAACACTGAATATCTTCAACATGTTGCCCGGACGTCCAAGTTTATGGGTCGGACTTGGCCACTGAAACTAAAAGTCGAAATCCATTTCATTATGAAAAGCTAGGTCGTACAAAATACAAAATGTAAATGCTATTTAGAGTTAGAGAAAAAACATTTGGGATAGGAATAATGCACACGTGTTCACGTATAAAATGATTGCTGCATACGATATCGTTATCTCTTAAAAATTTAAATCTTACGCCACTATGTTTGTTTTTGAAAATGAATTTTCTTTATTGTTTGATGTGAAAAATAATTCACAGTACTTTGATAGGAGAAAGTTCCATTTTAGGCAATAAAATAAAAACAAGTATGCATTCGATTCAAGAAAGCGATGTAATGAACCGACTCAATGTATCGGATCTTATCGTATCGGATCTCGGTTCATTTAGATTCCCATTAAATTATAGAGACCGATAAGAGCAGCGTGTCGCATACAGGCGGCGGTAACGCATCAACTTCAAAACGAAACGCATATATCTAATCGAATGACTAATACGCGTTCAAATGACCACATTTAGATTTCCCTAAGATATCTACAATCTAATGAGGTACCGATTATAACGATATTACATATAAGAACTCTACCGGTACATTCTCATCTCAAATATGTAGAATGGTAGAAACAGTAAAATATTATTAACTTTTGTTCATTTACATCAGTATGACTTACGTCCAAATTGACAATGCTAAAGCGAAGTAAGAAAACAAAGATCCGACTATTCGCGGGCTTTGTTCGTTCCCAAATAACACACAATTACAATTACAAAAAAAATAATAAAGTGACAAGACAATAAAAGAATTGTGTAAATTATAAAAAGAAAAACATATTTATTAGTTGCCTGTGGTGCAACACAAAGCCACGAAACGGGTCGGACTCAGCGAATGCCACATGACTACGTCATAAAGATGATTTTCGGTTCGACCCGGCAATTGGCGTAGCACAAGTAGTAGTGATTTTAAAAAAGCAGATAAAATGTTACTAAACAAAGCCAAATTTCTAGTATAATTATACCAGTGTATGTGTTATAGTATTCATATGGGAATACATATATAACAGACAAATGAAACAAACTCATTTAAATATAAATATAACAGATCTAAAATTTTTAAAAGCTGTAAAGGTAAAATAATAATCAATAGGCATATCAAGCTTTCGCATAAACGACCCTAAGTCACGCGAAGTTCGACCTGCATGTATGATACCAGCATATCGTGAATTAATGACTTAGATTACCGTGGAAGTATTAAGAGGCTTAAGCGCCCGTTCATAACATTTTACTTTCATATCTACGTAATGTGATGCCTATTTCCCGTAGAAATAACAGGACTAACGATTTCCAATGTCTACGGTTCCGACAAAATTCTTACGCTGCGTCTACTGTCATAAAAAGTATTCTAGTACTGGCTTTCCCTTAAAACGTCTCCGATTTGATCGAAATACGTACGACTGCGTTTACATTTTTTAACATTTAACTGCACAGTTACATTACAGTGAAACTCAATGTACCTATATACTGCTGAAATAAATTAATATATTATTGTTATATCTCTTCAATTGAAACTATTAATTATACATTTTCTTATGAACAATTGAATATAAAAAAAAATATTTATGAGTACACAAACGTGTAGACAATGCAGTATTCGTTTAAAATTCATTGAGTATAATCGTAAATTGCTTTGATAAAATTACATTCAGGAAGGGACTAGCAGCCTAAAATATAAATGAAACTCATTGATATTTTAACTTCACCTACTATTAAGCACAGAACACAACGAACTATTTGTCGACACGCCTTCGGGCGTTCCGGATGTGTAGCGAATAAAAAGCGGTTCTGTAGTTTAATCCGACATAAATCTCCTATGACGGTAGTTTTACTACAGTAATGAAAAAATGTGCACCATCTGTTGCACCCTTCATTACTTGCGTCCACGGTGAATAGGGCCGAATGTAGATTCGTCAACTTTTTAATGTAATTGAAATTTAGACAACCCCAAATGTTTTATTAAAATTCTCTCGCCGATAGTTATTTGTAACAATCGAAACACAAGTGAAAACAAGCACCACTGTTGTCTGTGTTTTTTGTAACAATCTCAGCACAAAATATTTAATGACTTTAATGAAGTTAATAACGCTCTGTGTTAAATTGCCTTTTGTAACAATGTTCTTTTATTCTATGATCTAAAAATAATATTAACCAGATACTGTGCCACAGTGCAGTTTACGCACTCATTGGTATTATAATATGTACGCGTTCACTTTTATTATTTAATATACACACTAGGGATTTCAGAACAAGTCAAACTTAAGGCGAGTATCAAATTTGCGTTCGGTCGGACTAGATTTGTTTCTGTTCGCACTTCTTATGGAATAGGACAAATAAGATCTCGTCCCTCACTGTAGATCATATTTAGAAAAGAGTAGGATACTAGTATGATGTGTCCCGTAAAATAGAAAGAGATAGGGTGACGTACACGAGGAGCGAAAGATTTATCACGTGACTAATACCGAGCCGTCCGACGGCGCGTCGCTCTATCCCCCGGGACTCTATCAAACGAGTTTCGCTCCCCCAACGCACGATGCAATCTATGCTGAATCGTATTACAATAAATTGTATTAACTCGAAAAATAGTACAGATAGCAAACATCGTCCATCTGCACACAATCGTCTCGTGCGCCGTTGATGCGACGTCGACCAGAGCACCCTCCATTTCCTATTCTCGTCGATTCTATGGCAAAATTTATAGATTTTACGAGGGATCATTGAAAGTCGCGACATGCCACATTGTTATATTTCATTTTTGTGGGCGGAAATTACGTCATCTGGTATTCTTTTGTGAGTAGTTACCATTTTTATAGGCGATTTTGTACTTCGTTTTCAATGTTAGTGTATACCGATAAATAAACTATCATACTAACTACATTAAGACAATAGGTACATGTAATGTTTTTATAATTTCATTTATTATCACATATAAAACAGAATAAAAGTATTAAATTCGCCATAACATTTTCTTACTAAATAAGTATAATTAAATTGTAATTTAAGACACAAATCAATAGAGATTCTAGGAAATAAAACGAAAAATTTGTTATATTTTTATGCATCCTGGACCATTTAAATAAATATTCACAATCTCTCTTTAGCAGCAAGGATTTAAAAAATCAATACAACTTTAAATGCACTCCCTTGCATTGAATATAAATTAGCCACTTATCTATTGATCGGCTGCGATAAAGGTTATTGTCGTCAACTAGCGACCCTCAATCCAACGAAGTAAATAGTCCAATTTCTACGCCGGACCAAATGGCGTCAACGCATCGTGATCCTTATCTCAAAATAAATCTTAGCGATAAATTACACTCGATGAGGGACGAGATGATAACATAATTGCGCCAAAAAAAGCATATGGATACGAACATTGAGCCGATCATGTAGCATTTAGTACTAAAGCAATAAATAAATACCCAGTACCGTTTCTTCAATAAAACACACCTCAACGGATGAACAATTTCTATTCAAAGCATGCATAGTGACATCCATAGCACGCCTTACAAAAATAAATTAAACGCATCCTTCAAAATACGTCTAAACGCGGTTGTAGGCAGACAAATAAAATTAATAAATGTGCGCAATAAATTCTCTTTTACGTTACAATACCTATACCATTTGCTTATCCGTTCGAAATTTAAATTCGTCAATTCTATGTTGGAATAAAATGTAAAGGGACAATTTAAATGAATTGTAATATATAAATAGAAAGCTGTGTAATACAACCGAAGTAATTTTTTTACATTTTATAATGTGCATTTGTAATACAATAAGAATTACTTTTTGCGTTCATTTAATAGGAGCTCGTGCTTGTCTTGGCCGACGCGTGAAGAATTAGAAAATTGGGCTGCGTTACGCAGCATTCAATAGACTAGGAGTTTGACGACTGTCGCATAATGAGCGGACAATAGCATTCCCGGTAGTAAGAAATGGTTGGGTGTAACTGAGCCACCTACGTGCTTACAAGCCGCTCGGACTCACCAACGGAACCAATTGGTTCGTCACAGTGCCAGAGAATGCGCAGCTACCACGCTCCGGTTAATTAAAACCCGACAGAACGTCACGACACCTCCCCTGCTTAATTCACGCGTTGATCTAGCCAACGTCAAATTCTCAAACGACATAATTATCTCATTCTATCGCATTTTTTTGTATAGTGGAGATTACAAAATACCACTGTAAGAATATAAACGTTTGTTACAAATATATGTACTTAATTTAAAACTGAATACTTGAAATTGCTAACTACGCTTCTGTACTGCTTACATTTAAATGTTTCTAAAAAAAAAAATTTACAAAATTTCTGTAGGCTTACCTTCTTAATAAAATTTCGTGTTTTTCGTTGTTGCAGCGTTATCGTCAATTAAAAGTAATATAGACAATTCTAATTGTATTTTGGTGCAAGATGTAAAAGCAGTAACGCATGCACAAGGAATGAGAGATGCTCTATCAACATCATCACCATCAGATGGTAAGAAAAGTACAGAAACTTCCAATACGTAAATATATGTATATAAATATATACCATTAATCAGAAATACATAAGGGTTACTTATTTTTTATAGAATCTATATCCACATCATCGCTTGGTGGATGGTCAACGACAGCAGAAGCTGCACTTGAATCAGCTATAATACCGCAACAAGCACAACAAGCGGCGCCTCCACCTTGGTCGCCAGCGCTCGAAGTTAGAGAATTTGACGAATTACATAGCGCTACTATACCTGCGTATCAGTTCTGGAGCTCTGAATTCCGTAATAAACAACCTGCATATGTCAGTCTCAACTTTACCGTTCCTTGGGGTGCCAATTTTGCTGTTTATGGAAGACGCAACGTAGCCCCCAGTGTTACGCAATACGATTTTGTTGAATTTATACGAGGTGGCAGAGTAGACCATAGGCTTAGAAAAAGGCGAAATTCTGAACTGCGAGATATTTACGAAAATAATCTTAATGACTTCAACGCTCTATTGAGTACCATGAGCCCATTTCAAAGATGGAATCATACGATAAACAAAAGATCTACCGATATGAGAGTAAATGTAAGCATATTACAATATCTGGACACCGGAAGATGGTTTATATCTATATACAATGACGAACTACAGCCACATAGTGTCGAAATGATTGTGTCCGAAGCAGAAGGAGTTACTAACTCTTGCCCAGATGATTGTTCTGGACATGGGTCATGCTATTTAGGAAAATGCGATTGTATGGACGGTTACGAAGGTCACGATTGCTCTAAAAGTAAGTGACTTTGCGGTTTCAGTCGCATTTGTACATCTTCAGTTTATTGAAAAATCTATAAAAACATATTGTTTTAGGTGTTTGTCCAGTTCTATGCTCCGGTCACGGTGCATATGCGGGTGGGGTCTGTCATTGCTCAGAGGGTTGGAAAGGTGCTGAATGCGACGTTCCCGCGCACGATTGCGAGCCAGCTGACTGTTCAGGTCGAGGGCAATGTATCGCAGGACGCTGTCACTGTAAGCCTGGATGGAAAGGAGCAAAGTGTGACGAAGGTAGTGCTATTGCAGGATCCATGAGCAGTTTTAGTTTTATTTTAGAAGCAGTCCTTATCCTGCCTTTATCCTTAGGACAATACCGCTAGGCATTAGGTTTTCCCTTTGTAACACCTATGTAGTTTTAGGCTTACATAAAATTTACATAAATAAATAAATAAATAACTATCCTGGTATTGTTTCAGAGGATTGCTTGGACCCCACATGCGGTAATCACGGATCGTGTGTGCGTGGACGTTGCGTTTGTCGGGCGGGCTGGCGCGGAGCTGCTTGTAGTGAAAGAGATGCACGCGTCCAGCGGTGCTTACCTGCATGCTCACAACGTGGTGTTTACGACTTGGATGCTGGCCGTTGTGTTTGCGATCCACTTTATACTGGCGATGACTGCTCTCAAGGTAAAAATAACGTCTTAATATTATTTTTAAATTTGTGATTCCAAATATATTTTTAACGTTTCTAAATTTTCTATGTTTGTAGTGGTGTGTTCATTGGACTGCGGACCACACGGAGTGTGCGCGGAGGGCGTCTGTCGGTGTGATGAAGGCTGGACTGGCTCTTTGTGCGATCAACGGCCGTGTGACGTGCGCTGTCACGACCATGGACAGTGCAAAAACGGCACTTGTGTCTGTACACAAGGATGGAATGGAAGACATTGCACTCTACGTAAGTTAAGCGAAGTTTAAAGAACGGACAATGAAATAATGAGACACATCAAGAAATAATAGACTGTTCAGTACATATCATTTTGGATCGTATTATTAATATTGATTGTTCCTCTAGCTGGATGCCCCAACGGCTGTTCACGTCACGGTCAATGTTTATTGGAAGATGGTGTTTACCGTTGCTCTTGTGCCGATGGCTGGGCTGGCATTGACTGTTCCATCGCTTTAGAACTCTCTTGCAGCGATAACGAAGACAATGATGAAGGTAACGAGATTGACGATTAAAATAATATACGTGTGATGTTTTTATTATGCATAAATATAGATATTTTTACGCCACCTTACAATATCACTACCGTTTTGAAGATGGCATGACCGACTGCTCGGACTCTGAATGCTGCAGTCGTCCCGAATGCTCCGAACACATTATGTGTTTGGCTTCTAACGACCCCGTCGAGGTACTTCTTCGAAAGCAGCCTCCTTCTGTCACCGCATCGTTTTACCAACGCGTCAAATTTCTAATTGAAGAAAACTCTGTCCAGAGCTACGCACACATGGACGAATATTCGGAAAGGTAAGTGATTATATTTAGATAAACAATGTAGGGAAACAAACACCAAATCACATCATTGTGAAAGATATCGTACATGATCAGTAAAGTTTTGTTTTTATTTTTTATTTTATCACGATATCTTTTACTTCATATTGATAAGGATTGACCTACGTTCGCACAATTTAGGTAAAGGTCCGGTATATTTGCACCTAACAATATTATTAGAAGTGTACCTTCATCGTCATATTATGTAAATCCGTAAAATTTGAGACCGATTTCATGAAAACATAATATTACAAGTAAGGACTAGCACCTGTACCATTTTTAATCCCGCTCATCTTCCTGAACCTCTCCGAGGATTTGGTGTGTTTATTTTAATTTAATTAACGATAATGTTTTATAAATTCATTTTTGTTCTCATCTGGTGGAAGTGTTTTGATTTTCCTGTGTTTTCTCGCGTGTAAATATTGAGTTTTATTTGCTGCCCCGGCATGGTTTTGTTACGATCATTCATTACACTTTATTTATCATACTTAGTTATTTTTTAATTTTTTTTTTCACACCAGATCCGATGTGTTGTGTATTGTCTAATGTTTATCCCTTGTGTGTGTCTAACCCTACCTGTTTGTCTAAACAAAAGAAAAGCGTCTTATAAATTAAACAAATAACAAACAATTAATCGCTCAAAAGCTTTCGTCCAGTTTTGTTTGTCTTCCTGTCAGTTAAAGGAATTGTTTAAATAAGGCCCATCACCATCGACTCGAATCATGACAAATACTCTGTTAGGATTAAATCCATGAATTTAAACCAGTTATATATTAATTTAAAACAAAATTGTAGCTTAAATATTACAAAGTATTTTCATGATCCGAGTCTAAATAATAATTCAAAATGTTTATTATCATATTTTGTAACGTAAACAAAATTTCGTTCTAATTAACGTATTATCAGATCTCGTACTCTCCCTATTAAATAAGACAAAGCAAAACTGAATAACTAAAGTAGTAAACCCACCTCGCTTTATATGCAAAAGCGCCTCAAAAGTTTGTTTGCATTAAAACACGAGCCGCTTCACTATTTTATTTAAGTTTAAAAGTCTAGAGGGGTTATATTGCGTTCTGGCATTTGTTTCGTTACACCTAAACAAAAGTTGACGGAGTTCCCTCAAGTGTTCGCCAACGAGCATGTTTATTTTACGCTGTGTATCAAATACTCATTTTCTCAACAATATTCAATGAAATCAGTTATAATGCATTATTTCTATATTGTATTCGGAATTATATTAAATAAATAGTGGTGAAGTTGTTCTAATGCAAACGGGCTTCGTTTCTGAGTCAGTACGTATACATGTAAACAAGAATTGAACCAAACATTAAAGCAAGTGTTAAAACGCAAAGTAACCAGTGTAGACGAGTGCAACCATCCGGCGGTTGCAAAGTTGGGGTGGGGTTGCACTGAGGGTTGTAGGTATCTGTGTAGTAATCTGTCCTGTCTTTCTGTGTCCCTGTGCCGCCGTGTGTCCGCCACTCCTAGCGAGTTCTGGAATTCCTTTACACCATGGTAAGTGTCAGTCAGCCCGCCCTCGCCCCTCAGTGTTCAGTATATGTTAACCTATTCATTTTTGTTGCGAGTCCTGCATATGTGTGTGATGCCAACGCCCGCCGCTTGTCCACTGAACTGTCAAGCGAACGGCGCTACCAATGCTTTTCACTTTTTGTTTACTCCTTTGTCTGTATTCGTTTCATTCTCTATGTGTATGTAACATCTGTATGTCTGTCTTGAATGTTCCTTGTGGCTGCGACAAAATACCCAAATCTATCAACATAAGCCACGCGGACATATACGAACGAGTGCCGCATCTCATTTTGAATATGGTTTGCCGCAGCCACAACCGTATTTTTTGTAATATTTATTGTTCTCGTCTACTGTGCTTATATTATAGCTCACATATACTATGGTATACTTTTGCTATACTGTAAAGACTTAGGAAAATCATTTACGCTTTCACGCAAAACGTTTTAAAACACATTAAAATAGGATTAGGGCTTGTAAAAAATACAATTAGAGACGCGTATTTTATATCGACAATCGACTAAAATTGCAACAAACACGCAAAATTTAGCTTCAAATAAACTTACCCTTTTATGTGTTCCTTACCCTTTGTCTGCGTCTTTCATCTGTTTACCAACCCCTTACCCCTTGCCCAGCTCTCTATGTGTTTAGATCCTTATCCTTGTGACTAACCAAACTACAACTTTTGAATGTACTCTGACTACTTCATAGCGAAATGGAAGCATTTTTGTCGACTTTGTACATTGCATCCATTGCTTCGATCAACCGGCCATTAACCATATCACCCACATTATGGTAGTCCTACATTGAAATTGGTGCGATGAAAAGTTCTGTCACATATATTCATATAATTTTTATGGTGTGTTTTCAACAAGATATTTTAATGTGATGTTCTATACGAAACACTTCTTTTCAGAATTTAAATGCTACTCCACAACAGATAACTCCTCGATGTTAAGATCTCCGGTATTATTTTGGTACTAAGAACTACGAAAATAATAAGCTAAATTAATTTATATTTAAACTACTTCTGCGATTTAAAACAATAAATTAAAAATAGATTTTCTTGTTTCAAATAATAAGTCACCTAGTATATAGCATGTTACTTTTCGAAATATAGGAGTAAAGTGTTAAAGACCACAATAATAAGACTTAGATGGTATAAAAAACTTGCGAGGCCTTTTGAAACACGGAGAGGCCTGAGCAAAGCGACGCGACGTGCGATGGTTTGCAGCAAACAGAATAAAAATAATTATTGATCTAATTGAGATTGCTTAACTGTGTATCTCTCTTTAGTTACTTAATTTCAATTTATGTCTATTTTTCAATATTCACATTTTATCTTCATATCATAAAACGGGTTACGGTGAGGTCAGATATTTTAATTTTATAAAACTTAAATGTAAAGTGCCATCGATTATGATAAAAAAAATATGTAAAATGTTTCCTTGTAAAACAAAATCATGTAATATTTGGCTTTTAGTTTTTGACAGGAGCAGGTTGCAAGGGGTAGATCTCACCCGCCTGCAAGGTCTTAGAAACGCAAAAAGGTGGATGTTTGGGACGCCAGACAGACGCCAGATCGCGCAAGAAGCATAAGGGAGGGTCTCGTAGCGTAAGGTTTAATTTTGCTAGAATGAAAAGTATAAAGCATACCTATTAGACGAATAAATCTAGTCATAAATAAATACATGGATCTAATAGGATAATAACATCAATATTGTTAGGTAGTGTACAGACACCAAATCATATAAATATACCGATGTCGGTTGTTTAAGAACATAGAAAAGACTTAATGAAATTTAAACTAATATGTAGGTTTTTTTTTACATTTTAAACGAAAAATCCACCGTGTAAGTATACTTATAATATAATATAATATATATAATATGTTTATATTTATTAATGATTGTTTTATGTATAATAGTATATACTTGATATGTCATGTATGCTATTGCTCATAATATTATGTATACTTGAGTCTATGGTACGTATAACATAAACATAATATTATGGATGTATCAAATAGTTTACTGATTAACAAATACCATGAAATGTTCATACACTCATATTAATGTTCCGCCGATTTCATTAGTTACACCACAAACCTACATAATCGTATATATACTAATCGCCAAAAAGTCTCTCAATTATTATCGCTTAAAGAAATGCTTGAGTAAGAAAATTGATTTATTTTTTGTACTCTTATATCGCGTTTATTAATTTTCTTGCACCAATTTCAATTGTCATACGTGTGGGAAAACATTGATACATATAATAAAAATATATAATTCATATTTGTGGCAAGCTATTAATACATGCATTATAATACTTACATACACATTTCTGGATAAATTTCCGTTAACTGAATGAAATATATTAATGCTTATATAAATGTAACCTTCATAATGTTTTTTTCCAGTAACCTCACATGTTTTTAAATCAACAATATTATAATCGAATGGAAACCGAAATTTATCCCAGACGTCTAGCTGATCCCGATAAGAGAATGTGCAATGCTAATAATTTCTTAATTTTATTTGTCATTTTTTTTCTTATTTTACTTCACCGAGTCTTGTCATTTCTCATATGTAAGCACATACTTCGTTCGTTAAGAGACCGAAGAAGTCTGCAAGAGTGATATGGTTCATAAGTAAAAAAGTAATATATTCACTTAGATCATTCGCTTTTCATGTGACAATGTCCCGTATTTATGTATTGTTATGTAATCATAATACATATATGAATTAAATTTAGACAACGTTTATTTTACGATACGCAATCTTTTCATCGTCGTCCCACGTCAGTTTCCAAAAAATTTATCTATGCGGTGGTGAAAAGCGCAACATATTGAATTTAGTTACAAAAAGTTCAAGAAAAATAATATTTACATTTTTATTTATACGTACCAAACATAATTCCTTTACAAGATTTCAGTAAAGATGCTGTATGTTTTTTATTAAATTGTAATAGTTAATTTTTCTCAAAACGAACAATAAATTCGCACATAAATTTGCGTATGAACCATTTTACTCATGGGCTGTGCTTGGACTCGTTACGTGAAGCCATAATAAGGTACTATGTGCAGCCGCGTGTCCGTGATGCGAGGACAAGTAGTGTCACCCCAAGGTCTGGGTATCATCGGCATCCGGGTCTCCGTCGACCGGGAGGCTCGCTTCGGATTCACACTTACGAGGCAAGGAGGATGGTAAGTCTGATCCGTGGTGATATCGGTTGTGGGCAGTTTTAAGTAATAAAAACAGTTTTAGTTCGTAATTTAGTAAATAAGGAACCGTAATAATATTGTACCTTATTCAAAGTTGTCGGTTTTTTTAGGTCGTTCTGTAATTTACGTACTTAGTTACAAAACTAAGTAACTACTGGTATTCAACTTTTATAATTACATGTAGATAGGACTTCATTAAATTTCAACGCAAACATCGAGTTTCGGTAATAAAATTATAGTATAATAAATCTTCTTTTTTGACCGACTTCAAAAAGAAGGAGGTACTCAATTCGTCTGTATTTTTTTTCTGTTTCATAATAAATTGAGAAAATTCAAATTCACCTTGTGTGAAAATTATTCCGATATATGTATAAAACTAATATGTAGAACACTAAAATCGGATATCGGAAGATCAAATTGTTCATAGGTTTATCATTAGCACTACTTGCTTAACTTATAGATACACCTTATTAGGTGTACTAGAAAACCATGGAGGTACCTATAACTAATTTGTTTCATAGGTTTTTGTTATTGAGAATAGAACAGACCTAGAATACGAATTAAAAGACAATTGCATGAACAATATTAGAACGGATATATATACGTTAAATCAAATCACAGACTATAGTAACCTATAGCAATAGACCCCATTTAGTTTAAATTAATCTAGAACAGTGTTCAAGTGCCTAACGCTTTCAATGATTTATAATTATAGTCTTTTGGCATTTTTATACCGTATAAATTATACCACATTTAAAAAAGAAAGTTCAATGTATCGTAATGTCAACTGTCATTCTTACTTTTTCACTTCCTTCCTGTATGCGACGTCGCCATACACATTTATAACTCAACTGGTTATAGTCATAAATGTTATGTGACCGGGAATTGTATTTCCCATATTATATATCAAATACATTAGATGTAGGCGATAAACTACAAAAGAAAAAAACGCTTTCATCTCATCTTAGATACGATACGTCCCATCCGACTACCTAATTGCTAAAATTTACGCATAATCAGTACCTACGGCAGCTATTTAATAACCGTTCTACTTGATACTAGATTATCCTAATATTATAGATCTTAGATGCGAAGATGTGTTGTTTGTTCTACGTGCACATCAAAACGGAGCAGAATTTTAGTATAGACATACATAGTTGGAAGGAATGGAGAGTGATATAGGCTTTTTTTTCCATAAAAAAAGGTATCTCATTATCACAGGAAAACACGTTTTATTAAATAAACGCTTTGATGGCTTTTCGGATGCAATAACGGTATGACGTGTCAATAAAATAAATTCTTTAGACCAAGCGGAACGAAACCGCGTGTAACTGCTTGTATGTACTTATACATATGACTTGTACTTCATGTCATAGTTCATCGTACATACATTTGTATCTTCAATATCACAAGAAACAATTTATTACACAATATAAATATTATCAACTCTGCCAATTAATCAGTTAAATCAAATTTAATGCGTGATCATTTAATAAACCCTAAAGACTAAAGTCAGGATTAAAACTCTAATAACAATGAAGATTTATCAATAGATACCTACGCACTTGGGAATCGTTACACAAATAGCGGCTTAAACGACTAACGTGATTAAAGCAATTTGTTTTATACTCACGCACTGACATGCCACGTTATTGGTACCTATGCAAAACCAGTAAAGAATTTCACGCTAATATTCATGTACCTATATGTTACAAATGTAAAATGGCAAACATCAATACCCTGCTGACATGTATTTAAGTTCAAACCTTTTTCTCTGGATTATGTATTTTTGCCTGATTAAATTGCAAACACATGTTCGCAGCAACATTGTAGGTAAACACTTAATTTTAAATAGAGCTTGATTCTATAGCAAACCAGTAGCGGATGTAGGTATTGCCAATCCTCATATCTCAGATTCTATTGTGTCTGTCAATACAGCAATGTAGCAGCACTATTGTTTGTCACAGATAAAGTAATAACAAGTTATAAATAAATAATCTATCGCATTACCTAAACTAAAATACAGTACGTACAGAAGGTAATGAAGAACGTATGAGTGACAACAACAGAATACAGCGTTTTAGCAGCACAGCAGTTTAATCAATTTCAATTGTTATATGTTCCTTGGGAATCGTTCGCTCCTGTTACTGACATGTTGACGCAGAAAAAATACGATTTGTTTACTATTACCTATGTCTTATTCGCAAACAAATAAACTTATTTTTAAAGGGACCTAAAAGAATCGAAATAGTAAATGGGGCCCTTTTGCTTACGGTCCTTTGTAAACTACTTATGTTTTGATCAAAAGAAAAATAAGATAAGGAACTAAAAAGAATGAGATGAACAAATACTTCTTATTACCATAATTGTTATTTCAACATTTATAGATACCTGTAAAAGATTTGTACGACTTTGCCTATCAGTAATATTGATATGACAAGACAATCATGTCTGATATATTTCATAATATGTAATTTTAATAGCTCTAAAAATACACCAGACCCGCTCTACTGCCTCGTGTAGATTCCTGCCGAGCATAAACCTCTTGGCACGCTTCTCTTCCCTGATTTGAGCGCATAATATCTAGATGTTACCTGTAATCTTAGTTATATCGGTCGACCTATTTCCTTTATTAGCGCGGAAGGTACTAGTAGGTTACGTGTCGGAATCGACATATTGTGTTTATATTTTTTCATCCAAGTTCTACGTAAAGCCATCTTAGCCCGATTAGATCAAATATTTAACTACGTTGACCATTCATAATGTTTAACAAACCTTAGAATAATAACATAATAAATACCAACCGAGTTTCCATTTTAAAAAAGCCATCTTAAGGACCTAAATAGTATCGTACTTATATTATGACCATTTCTTTCATAATTTTTGTATGCAAAAATAGTCACGACTTGTAAATATGACTCCATCATCAATGTTAAATGTTAAAAAATTTGGGTAGTTAATCCTGACTACTAATTTAAAAATAAGTAACTCGATTTGTTATGATTTAAAATTCCGATTACGTCATGTCACTGTATGTGGATTTTAACAAAAATGTAATAATTATAAATTGAGTGTGATATACGTATGTAGATTATATTTATATCACATTATGCACATTATAGCTACGTTAAATGAGGAAATTAGGTCGTTACACTAGGTACTAAATAAGTAAGACATCTAACTTATTCTAGTACCTACACGTAGGTATATGTAGGTATATTAATTATAGGAATTTGAAACACATACATTTATATAGAAAACCATTAATATGAACTGATTATAGAATAGAATCTTATAGCCGTTTAATAACCATACAGCGTAGCTAAATAAGCTGTTTGTTCAAGAACAAGAAACGAGTACGAGTCTATTATAAAACATTCACGCAACGGTTATTAATTTTCCGCCACGGATATTACAGATTTTTTACAGGTAATCGAATTATTTCACAGCGTTACTGACACGATGGCCAATCACGTACCTAATTGTCTGTGGTATAGTAAAAAGTCACGGTTTGATATTGTTCCAATATTAACTTAAGAAAATCGATAATCGTTCAAATATTAAGACAAAGTTAATCCGAAATACCAACACGCATAGACGTGTAATGTACCGATGTACATAATTTTACAATGTCTTACAATGTTACCGGCTGTTTTGAGTATCTGGAGTCATTAAACACTTATATTAAACAATTGAATATTATTGTTGATTGAATTGAACATACGTCACTTTTATTCACGTGTTACTCGTATGAAACAATTTTGAGCATGAATTTGTTCATAGTACCGACACATAAATCGAACATCAAACACAAAAATACCAAAATCAAATGTTCTCTGATATTTTCAAGTAGGGGAATATAGGATGCAGTAGATCGTGGGTCACGGTTGGTAGATCTTTATAGCTATACATGTAGGTAGGTATTTATGATTGTGACCTATTCATGGACCACGTTGGATAATTTGCCGTTCAAAACACAATTTGGATTATTTCATAATCAACTCTTGCAATTGTTCTTTCTGTTTAATAACGTATAAAAATCTTGAGCATATTGAGATTTTGTCAAAACACTGGTAAATTTGGGATGGGAAGTGATGTTATGGCACTTACAAAAAAAAAGGATTCACTAATCCCCATGCCTCATTAAGTATTTAAATTTATATTTCAAGTATTATCCTCCAATATCTATACAATGATACACCTACCTGTAATATATTGTGAACATTGAAATTATATTTATTATATTAAGTAGGTACACGATGTACAAGATGAGATAGGGCATTATTGCTTGCTGAAGTTCTCTTTAAACTGAAAGTACATCGGCTGAACGGAAATTATAGTTATAGCTTAGAGATTTTTGCGTACATAGAAAGTACGTACGTACAAGATGAAAAACAGTGATGCACATAAAAATATACGTCCCTTATTTTTAAAAGAATCCTGAAATAATACCTCACAATTGTTAATTGTTATATACTCCTCTAATAAAACATATTTTTTAGGTTCGACGTATTGGTTAATGGCGGTGGAGCAGTAACTCTTCAGTTTCAACGGTCACCATTCAAGCCTTTGCGGAAAACAGTATTTGTGCCCTGGAATCAGATTGTAGTCTTGCCACCCGTGCAAATGGAACTCAGCGATGACAGCGTCAAAGTACCAACGCCTAGGTAATTGGACGAATTCGGTTATATATTCAAATTGAAATAAAATAACGTACTAAATGATGACACACTTTGTATACTGTGTGTATTATATACTCTGTGTATAAAATATAGTAGCAGAATATAATAATTCAAATCAAAGGATAACCAAATTTACAAGAAAAAGCTTAAAAAACGTTACAAATAAATTCTTCAGAGCGCCTCAACGTTTAGACTGGTCTCCGATGCCACAATGGTGGGAAGCAGAAGCCCCGCCCTGTGCTGCCCACGATCATGAACGACTTAGGCCGGAGGTGGTCGACATGCCGCCACTGGCTGCACCCGCTGCATCATCAGCGACAACGACCACCGTTATCTATCCTGAAGCACAGGTACTTCAAAGAAAACAAAAACTCAATGCTACTTAAATTATCATCTATACCATACAATACTGCAGTATAGTACCTAATACTTACAGAGACTTAAAATATAGTAATACTTGAAGAGCAATCTTTGTCCCCCTATTTAAGCAAAATGCGCGCCTGAAGAATGGTGACATCTGGCAAAGTTATAGTTTATACGGAGAAGAAGTGTGGAAAGCAAAAATATATCTGAAATGCGCGCTACAAATATGTACATTATATTAAAATAAAAACATTCATAACTTATATTCTTACGATTTACGAAGTTTTAGTCAAAGTCAAATATAAAAAACTCAAGAAAGCGTCTAAGACTGTACTGAAGTGTAAGACTAAATATAAAACTTTATATAATTTTTATATATAAAACTTGGCCAAGCTCAAATCTCATTTATGGTATTTACTATATTTTTAAAATAACTTCTAAATCAGAACATAGTTAAAATTGTATCCATTGAGTCGACAGTCGACAATTATGCAACTAACAGTGATATTAATAATTGTATACTAATACAATTACTCTTATTTTTTTAAATATTCAACTTGGGTTGAATACATATTCACAACATTATAACTATTTTATTCCAGATTGTCAGCGAATCAATCGCTATACCGGGCTCTTTAGTGAAACTGACATATCGGTCTTCACAATCGGCCGGCTATTTATCGTGTGTGCATGTTCAGTTGACGCGGCGAATTGTTCCGGCGTCACTTGCACGCGTCCATGTAAGAGTTGAAATTGAGGGTTCTCTACATACCCATACGTACGAAGCCGACCCAGACTTAACGCATGTGTTTGCGTGGAACAAGAGGAACGTTTACAAGCAAAAAGTATGATTTTCATAATTCGAACATTGTCTGCCGAACTTCTAAATCTCTATGTTAACGATTTTCATAAACATTGAATTGCAGGTGTATGGTCAAGCCCAGGCAAAGATTTCCATTGGTTATGAATACTCATCATGCGCGGCTATCGTTTGGGAAACACAGACAGCAACATTAGCTGGATTTGACGTTGATATATCTGATATTGGAGGATGGGGATTAGACATTCATCATCATTACAATTTCCACGAAGGCATATTGCAAAAAGGAGATGGTGCCATGCTACATCTAAAACAATATCCTAGAACAGTACAGGTACTTAAAAAGATATGATAAGATCATTAAGCCAAAATAAAAAATAAAGATACATTATTAATAAATAACAAATTCAACAGGTGGTGATGGGAACAGGTCTTCAGCGTTCATTAGAATGTCCAGATCATTGCAATGGAAAAGCCGCAGACGCACGGCTTCTTACTCCTACGGCATTAACATCTGGTCCGGACGGTTCCCTTTATGTTGGAGATTTTAATCTTGTAAGACGTATAACCCCTGAAGGAGTGGTTACTACTATCTTAAGATTAGAGTAAGTACCTGTTAGATAGACTCAAAACTGAACAGTTAACAATCTCAAACTATATTATTTTAATTGTACCATCACGCCAGGTCTCTAACGGGGTAGGCAGAAAATACCAAATGCCAAATATCTGTCCTTACAAACCTGACGCGCTTCGTCTACATTCAAAGTTATAAATGATTTATATCTGTCACTTTACAGTACGACGCAAGTTGCATATCAATATTACATCTGCATATCACCAGCAGACGGATATCTTTACATATCAGACTCCGAAAAACATCAAGTAAGGAGAGTTCTTACATTAGATAAAGTTCGCGATCCATCAGCCAATTCAGAGCCTATCGTAGGTAATGGGGACCGATGTGTACCAGGTGATGATTCGAATTGCGGTGATGAAGGACCTGCTATCAAAGCCAAGCTGGCCCACCCGAAAGGTATAAGACATAACATATTAAGAATATCTTTAAATAAATAATGTGACATTTCGGAAAAACATTCTTTTTATATTTTCAGGTCTTGCTATTGCTGCAGATAAAACAATGTACATCGCGGATGGCACAAATATACGTGCTGTAGATCCAAATGGCATAATTCATACTTTGGTCGGGCACCATGGTCACCACAATCATTGGTCACCGGTACCGTGCAGGGGTGCGATCGCTCCTTATGAGGCTCAATTGCAATGGCCAACTGGTGTTGCATTGTCTCCGTTAGATGGTTCTTTATTCTTTATAGATGATAGAATTATTCTTAAACTCACTGTGGATATGAAAATAAAAATAGTTGCTGGTCAACCATCTCACTGCCGCCTCGGAAGTGATGGTAAACCAATCACTAAGGCAACAAATAAAACAAGTACAGAATTTAGAGAAGATTCTAATTTAGGAACCATACTTGCTATAGCTTTTGCTCCGAGCGGTATTCTGTATGTGGCAGAATCGGATGCTAAAAAGACAAATACTATTAAATCCATTGATCCATCAGGAAAAATTATGCATTTTGCCGGTAAAGTGCAAGAGAATCTTAAAGAACTCAGTTGCGAATGCAACTCATCAGTTACCGCTACTGTAATTCCGGCTAACCTTCGTGACGAAGGCGCTGGTTGTCCTTGTCGACTCAGTGTATTAGCAGGAGATGAACCACCAACGAGTACTGAAACATTACTGTCATCTAATGCGAAATTCCAAACAATATCTGCTCTGGCCGTTACACCAGATGGTGTTTTAAATGTCGTCGATCAAGGTACTTTTTATATTTTGTCCATGAATTTAATAACTTTATACAACTTTTTAGAAAAACGGTTAATTTACTTTCCGTTTTACAGGTTCCTTGCATATTTTGGCGCTTAAACATTACTTACCTTCTCATGATGAGAATGGAGAATTTAGAATACCATATCCGCCTACTTCAGAAATATATGTCTTTAATCGTTATGGTCAACATATAACGACTAAAGATTTAACGTCAGGAAAAACCAGATACTCATTTTTATATTCAAAAAACACCAGTTTCGGAAAATTGTCCACTGTGACAGACGCTTCTGGAAATAAAGTGCAATTATTGAGAGATTATAGTAATGTTGTTAGTTCCATAGAAAATACTCAGGACCATAAACTTGAGCTCAAAATATCTGGAATTGGATATCTGACTAAAATAACGGAAAAGGGATCTTCTGAAATCGAATTAGATTATGACGCCAACTCAGGATTACTCAACAGCAGATCAGGGGTATGTAGTGTAGATTCCTTTATGTAAGGGAGTTTTTATATTTTTTAGTTTTAGGTTTATTTAACTGCTTTATAAAAATTGAATTTGTTTTCCCAGGCTGGAGACACAGTGATTTACAATTATGATGAACTTGGTAGAGTTATTAAAATAATAATGCCATCAGGAGAACAAGTCCATATAACCTCCGGTTTAGCGAAAAACTACGGCCTTGCAGTCACGGTATCTAATCCATCAAGCACCATTCCTGTAGGTGTAGCCAAGAAGTGCGAATACGTATTACACGGACAATCATTTAAACAAATAACAATAAATAATGGAAAGCAAGTAACTGAAGGCCGAATATATTCGAACAACACATTATTAATCGATACGCCTTGGTCAGGCAAATTTGAAAGTATCGCAGCAGCTAAACATCCATTACTTGAAGCTGCATTACCTATCGAAGCAGAAATGCTTCATATGTGGTCACACCAGTCTACAACATTTGGCGATGCATTAATAAACACTATGTATTCTTTATACACCTTAGTAGGTGACGTAAGAAACCCACAACAAACCCTAAACAGAGAGATATGGGTTAATGATTCTAGAGTTTTGATAATTGAATTTGATCAATTCAAAAGTAAAGAAACGTTCTTTAACGCCGACAGGATTCCATTGTTTACGATTTCTTACGATGTTGCTGGCTTACCACTTTCATTTACTCCCCATGGCGCAGGAGTTCCATTAAATATATCATACGATCGATTTTATAGAATCAATGGCTGGAAATGGGGTGATAGCGAGGAAACATATAACTATGATCCTCATGGAATGTTGTCAGAAATAACTAGTACACAAGATGGTACAAAATTTATATATTACAATGAAGGAAATCTTGTTTCTAAAATTACACTAGCTAGTCAAAGAAGTTTTAAATATTTATACGATAATGATGGCGGCTTGACTCACGTCGTATTGCCATCAAGCACAAATCATACATTTAGCGTGCAGCCGTCTATCGGATTCCTGAGAGTTACTTATACACCGCCAGGGTCGACAAGAAAATATTTGCAGCATTATTCTCACACCGGAGAACTTCTACAAACGGTGTTTCCTGGTGATGGTGCAAGAGTTATATACCGTTACTTTACTACAAACAAGGTCTCTGAAGTAGTACACGGGGATGGACAAACTCAAATACATTATTCTGAAACTAGTGGATTACCATCAGAAATATTACACGTAGATCGTGAGGTAGACTATCGCTGGGAATCCACTTATATTGGTGGCTTACTTGTAGAAGAGAGGCTAGATTATGGAGCTAAAACAGGATTAAGTAATGCTAAAATAATTTATGAATACGACAATAACTACAGAATAACGGCTGTTCAAGGACGAATAGGTGGTCAAACACTAATTCCACATCATATAGTGTACAATATCAAAACTGGCGCTCCGGAAATATTAGGCCAATTTACAGTATCAAAACAAAAATGGAATGAAACTTCAGTATATGACGGGATTGCAATGTTCTCACGAGCCCTTAATGAGCAGTTCTTGGAGAAAGAGATTAGTGTAAATATCCATCGAATGGAAGTATTTAGAATGGAATTCATTTATGATAAACATGGCAGAATATCTCAAACTAGAACGCATACACGAAATGTGGGCGTCAACACGTACACTAACGTAAAGAACTATACTTGGGATTGTGACGGTCAGCTTACGGGCCTTGAAGCACAGGAACCATGGGGTTTCAGATACGATGACAACGGAAACATGCTTTCATTAACTTACAGAGGAAATACTATACCAATGGAGTACAATGATATGGATCGTATTATAAAGTTTGGTGAGGGTCAATACCGATATGATAGTCGAGGTTTAGTATCGCAAAATGCAAGAGAGGAACGATTCCAGTATAATTCCAAAGGTTTACTGATTAGAGCAACCAAACGCGGACGCTTCGATGTGCGCTACTATTATGATCATTTGGACAGGTCAATATTATTCCTTCGATGTTAAATTATTCAAGTTTCCTTAATTGTTTTAGTTAGAAATCATTAATTATTTTATTATTGTAGGTTATCAACAAGAAAAGATAATTTCGGAAATGTTACCCAATTCTTCTACACTAATAAGGAAAAACCACATGAAGTCAGTCATATTTATTCGCCTCGTGAAAATAGATTCATGACTTTAGTATACGATGATAGAGGTCACCTTATATATACCCAGGTAAAGGAGTAAGCATTGTTTCAGAAACGAATATCAGTAAACAGGCAGACGACCCGTTATCAATTTCGACATCGGAAAAATTGGGATCTTTTTAAATGGATTGTTAACTTATTACACTTACAAATAGTTATCATTTACAATTATTATTATTATACATTTTTCCAGGTTGCTCGACACAAGTACTACATAGCAACAGACCAATGTGGCACTCCTGTTATGATCTTCAATCAGTACGGTGAAGGAATTCGAGAAATAATGAGATCACCATATGGCCACATAGTATATGATTCCAATCCATATTTATATCTCCCCGTGGACTTTTGCGGTGGATTGCTGGATCAAGTAACATCATTAGTACACATGGCTAATGGAAAAGTCTATGATCCATTAATAGGACAATGGATGTCGCCACTGTGGGAAAATCTTATTGAAAGGATACATACTCCAACTCAGCTGCATTTATATAGGTTCAATGGTAATGATCCTATTAACGTCAGACCCCAGTACAAGAAACCAACAGGTAAGTTCTTGACAATAACTTAATAAATTACTTAACAATTATTACTTTGCGGCTTATCATTTTGTGTTTATCTCATTTTCAGATCATTTGACGTGGTTAAAATTACTTGGATATGACACTAAGAGCTTGGCACCGCAACTTTATCCCGATGAACTACCTGGTGGTTCAATACTACCCAATATCCCACTAGGTCGGCCGGTTTGGGGATCTGCACCGGGGGAAGCTGACCCCAATCTACCTTCAGCTATGTCATTATTGCCCAGTGTCACCATAGAATCTGGCTTTCTCTCCCACATGTCAAACAAGAGAATAGCCGATTTCCGAAGTCTCTCCATACCCGCCATGTCTGCCCTAAAAACGGATGTCTTAAATTTAGCCCCGAAACGAATCGGTGCCGATTCGGAACCGCCCTTCGGACGAGGAATTCTCGTATCGAGAAACGCACGCGGCCGGGCTGTCGTGACCGCGGTGCCGTCGGCGAACGCAATATATCGCGACGTGTATACATCAGTATTCAACCGCTCGCATTTGCTACCGTTCTCCTTTGTCGTCCACGGTGATCAGCAGGACGTTTTCTACTTCGTAAAGGAAGACACGTGGCGGGCTGCGGATGACAAACAACAACTGAAGCGCATGCAAGGGAAACTTAACGTGACATTCCACGAGGTGGCGGAAGGCGGACGCTCCTACGCGGACGTCAAGATTCACGGACAAACGAGCATAGTGAACCTGCGATACGGCACCAGCGCCGAGAGGGAGAAACAGCGGCTGCTTCACCACGCGCGCTCTGCAGCTATCCGCAAGGCCTGGCACCGCGAGCGGGAGGCACTGCGTGGGGGCATGGGCGGGGCTCTAGAGTGGTCGGCGGCGGAGCTGGACGAGATCCAGAAAGCGGGCTCGGCGGCGGGCTACGAGGGCGAATACGTGCACGACGTGGCGCGCTACCCCGAGCTGGCCGAGGACCCGTACAACGTGCGCTTCGTGAAGAAGCGCTCGGACCGCGCGGAGCGGCGGCGGCGGAAGCGCTCGGACTGCCGCACACCCTGGTGGCTCGCCCGGGACGATCTCTGCTAGTGAAATGCCGCCATCCATATGCCAAATCGTGTGAATGTTAACTCGATGTGTGTGAACGATGATGGACGAGCGCGTGTGTGTGTCTGTGGAAATATATTTTGTAAATAGTCTCTATTAATTGTTAATTGTTGATGTATGTACGTACGGTAGACGCGAATCCCTATCGCTGTGTAAATATTAAATTTTAATTTGCAGGGAGAGAATGGACCTTTTGAGAGGACTGATATTAAAATAAATGTAATGTATGTATAAATAAGACGATTTATGTGAATATTAAATTATTTATACTTATTTATCGGTAAAAAGCTTCGATTGTGTCCAATGTTCTTATAAAATTTAGATGAAGACTATTTGAAAGAAATAATAAAAAAGCATACTTTTTTAACCAAACCAAAGTGTTGTTTTAACTTTACCCTTTGAGTAGTCACCGGCTAATTTTAATTATCATGGATAATCATATCATGGATATCATCAATTTTGTTAGAATGAATAATAGAACATGTTGTGTAAAAGTTATTTATTTATTCATGTTCGAAACGTCAATCTCTGAACAAGTTATTCAGGTTAATCTTTACAATATCAATTTATACACAAATCCATGTCAACGCATTAATATAATTTTATTATACAACTCGATATAATAAGCGTCAAATCGCTTATCACAACTCTCTTACAGTATGTACACAATAATCTATATACGACAAAAGAAAAATTGTTGACACTGGATACTTTATACAACCATCGGACTAACAAAATTGGGTTACTTGTATAAAATTCTCCATTAAAAAATATACACAATATATCTTATAACATTATACATTTACATCGGGATAAATTTCTGAGTTTATTTTACAAAAAAAAACCTCTACATATTGAGCTACACGTCCATAAACGAATGAGATCAACGATTCGCATTTTTACTCGACTACGTTCCGTAGAATGTAATGGTCTATTACTGTCAACAGCGATACGGTCACGCGTACGAAATGCCCTGCCCACTAAACGTAACATAAACCTTGTCTATCTAACCTACTCATATTATAGAACGTCTATATGAACACATCTCTGTTAAACTATGTACAGCAACGAGTTATAAATATTCGCTATAGCTACTTTTGTTACCGCATGTACTTTACATGCATTCGATTGGCTGAATATAATTACAATTTATAATTATCGTAACCATAACGAGAAAATTGTGCGCATGTAAAATTATAGAACCTAGGTATTACGTTACAACATTTAAAAGGCTGATACTAACAAAGACGATAGCGCGACGGCTTGAAAAAAAATGGTATATCTTATTACTAATAGGAAAAGATCGGGAAACTTGCAATTTCTCGGAAACAATACAAACAGACATGTGTTTTATATAAACAACAAACATGTAATATAAGTTTTAACATATTAAATAAAAACAATTATTAATATTACCAGTAATATTAAATCATAAGACCATATGAATCATTTTTAAATTTGCGAGCGACTTTTCGATAGGTATTACTGCTTAACAATAGGTATTACCTACGTATAAAATAAGGCAGTTTATAAAACTATTATATATTTAACCTCACTATTATTGCATGTATATTTGTTCAATAGCATTGTGCCCGCGGGGTCGCCAACGTTTATATCGTTCGAAAAGACGCGCGGGGAAATTGAAACTTTATCGTTGAACCGTAAAATTTCAACGTGGGAAACCTACAAATTTTTGTACAGTTAATTAAAATGTTAACCTCGATCGTGTACACCGGTAATAAAAGCTAATTATCACATTACGGGCGCACGCGTAAATCATTACGAAAACCGATTTGAACACTTAAACCGAAAAACTGCAATATGCAAAAGAACTTACGTTCGCATAATTATAATATTAGTATATTAGTTTGTAACAACCATACCTTTCGTAACACTGTGTATAAAAAAGTGGTCTTTAAACAACTTGCACCAATAGTAAAGCCTAAATCAAACGTTATGATCCTATACAAATGATTCTAGCTGTGAGATGCGATTGTTCTTTAAAGCAACTGACCGGATTGCTCATTTGATAGATGATTACCTCATCAAAATAAGTCCAGTAGTTTCCGTTAGACAAGCGTGTACAAGAAAAATGAGGATATAAATGCTTAGGGCTCGGGGAAAGGCTATCGCAACATATATGTCAGTTTAAGTTTGTCCATTCATATGTAATGTATATATCGAATATGGATACGCGCCTCAGATACAAAGTATATCAGACTTGTTTCCATATTTTTATTATAATGTTTGTCCGTTCACATAGCTTTAACAGGCTATTAGTGGAAACAAAAACTGGTTTATTATCATTTTTCAGCTTCTTGGTGTCTCAACTTTTTAGTAAATCTTTCCAATATACATATTGCTTAAACTTATACTTGGACAAACAGACATCAATGTATAGTCAGCTCATCTAATTATTTATAAATCAATATTGACTATCCAAATCCAAAAATATATTGTTAATTTGTTTATGTCATGGATTTCCTCTGACCCTATTAAGTACCGTTTCGTTTAAATATTTCTCTACTCAATTCCACTCTTCGGGCAGGTCGCGCACCTCACTCGCATACAATTAAGCAATCTCGGAATTCAACTATTCTGTCAACAAGATACCTATTTTATATATTTCATATATACATTGAACAAATCTAACAACAAATAAAATCTTTATTATGTATAATATTGTATAACATATCCATTTCATCGGTAAGTATAACTCTCAAAATCACTCTCCATGTCATGTTCCAATATGCTAAAAGTCAGTTTCACAACACAATTGAAATTCAATAATTTTACACACATTTGTGACTCACAGGTAAAAATATATACATACTATCATGATTGACAAACGTTGTATGGCAAATATATAAAAATATTACACGAATTACATGATTAAAAGCAACATGAAGTTCAGTTATTAAAATAAATAATTTTTAATTATCATATGTCGTATAGTCATTAGTACGTTGAACTTCTCAGTCTAAATAGAGTAATTGATAGTATACGTCACTATTACGTCGTAGTTCGTAGGTACCTGTATATCGGAGAAAAAGTCCATCGCTTTCGGATAAGTTATTACGATCACAACATTTCCCATAATTGCATATTGCACGCATTCAGGGTCACTTATAACACAGTTAATATTATCTATTAATAAATATTTACAGTTTTTTTTTCGCTACATCGGCAGTTACCTTAACGTGAGTAGATACTATGAACTGTCCGGATTTGATTTCCGTCGTACCTGTTGCGTTAACGTTTGGCTCTGAGGTTGTGTGATGAACTGAGCGGTACCTGTAATATCACGTAAATGGAATTGATAATACAGTGTGTCCATTAAGCGACATTTCTAAAGAAAATACTGTAATAAAAATCATAATTGGATTGGGTAACACTAAAAGTTATGAAATTGTACAGTTTGGCATAACATTATAACAATAAATTTCCGTTTTTTATTGTCTTTTACATTCGCTTTGGTTCAGTCATTTTCTTATCTATACACTACAACTATGAAAGAATTACAAAAAAGTATTAATATTGATAAATCCCTGTACTTTTTATATCATTATAGTTAGTTATAGTGTAATACTGGTTATTTGATTTTTTCAACGAGGTATAATATTTAGAAGAAAAGAACGATACAATTTTATTTTTATTTTTTGCACAAACCAACACGCGTGTGTAGGGGATGCAGAAAAGATCGATTGTTGAACAAAGAAGTTGGCATTTTGACGGTCCTTTGTCGTTCTCACAATCCTATAATCATTCAGTGAGAATTTACAGCAGTTACAGATCCTAGAAATGAACTGAACGTTCATATAAAACCAGTCGCATTTTATTTGCCAGTTGCAAATAGTTGTGGCAATGACCCAGAGATTTGTTTGTTTCACAAATATGTTACTTAATTCAAGCACACTGTCCATTAAGTCCATTAAAGATGTCAAGAAAAAGAAATATTTTAATATTGAATTACTTCCATTAGAGAAAACAATCGATACTAATATTAACCTGCAGTGACGGTGGCGGGAGAGGCGAGCTGCACGTGATGCGCGGGCGCATGCGGCGGCGTGTGCGGCGGCCGCGCAAGCCGCGCCGGCCGCGCGCCTCGCACCACGGCCACGCCGCCCGCGCCGCCCACCCCCGCCACGCCCGCTACGCCGCCCGCGGTGGCCACGCTCGCCACGCCGCGCGCGTTCTTCACGCCGCCCGACATCAACTGCGCTGCGGACACAACGCGCGTCGCTACACACGAGTACACGCAAACACTCAATCGTAAACATATACGGTAGTCAACGATATAAATTAGTTTGGCACTAACCAATAGCTAATAAAACATTTTTATCGACTTTAACGAGCATACTATACCATCCTAATTTCACTGACCATGGAGTATATACTGGATTATATTACCGTTTACTACTAAATAATTTATAGACACATATTAAATACAAATTGGAAAACTCAAATATTAACTATCCTATAGTCAGTACTAACCATAGGCTAGTACTAACGTAGTAGTATAATACTGTCGGGAAAAGAAAATTCTATAGTTTATTGTTCATTGAACCATATAATGAACCATATACCATAAGAATGAAAAAGAAAACATAATATTAAAATCTTACAACTGTATGTATGTTTATCATTGAAATGCCAAATTAATTCAAATGCATAATATACACAGTAAGCACTATGATATAACATATATAATATAATAATAATAATAGATTAAAGTACAATATTATAAGGTGAGGTCATTATAGATATCAGATAGATTGAGCATTAAAGCTTCGAACAAAGATATGAATGCCAATACATGCGAATGTAGCGGGTCTGAAGTTGAGTTGTGCACACGGGGCTATTACACATCCATAATACAAATTTTATAGATATTTACCAATGGGCAAAGAGAGCACCGAAGGTTGATTTGCGAGTACCACAGACGTAGTGGGAGGGACGGATACTAGCAGGCCGCTGGGCGCACCGGACACGTTCAGCGATAACGATATAGGTGCGGATAGCCCCGGGATTTGTACTTGTACATTCTGCACACCCTGCAGGCCTTGTAGACCTTGGAGGGATGTAAGGCTCAGACCCTGAAATAATTAAACGTTACACATTTATAATTAAACGTTAAACGTTAACTATACCAGCTGACCCGGCAAACGTTGTTCTGCCATACGAATTATAATAGTATTTCTCTACTATATAATGAATGTTATTATAAATATAAACCTTCCTCTTGAATCACTCTATCTATTAAAATAAACCGCAACAAAATCCGTCGCGTAGCTTTAAAGATCTAAGCGTACATAGGGATATAGCGACAGAGAAAGCGACTTTGTTTTATACTATGTAGTGATATATAGCCATATTTAGTAACAATATCGATTATTATTTCAATAACGATGGAAATAAAAATTGATGAGAAGGGAACTGTACATACCTGCAAGTGACAGACGGGTTGCGGTTGGGGTTGCGCGGGCGGCGTGGCGGCCGGCTCGGGCCCGATGAGCCGCTCCAGCAGCGCGCTCTCACTACTCGACACGTTCGTCGATTCACTGTCGCGAGTGTACGCTGTCATTACCTGTAAGAGGAAACCGTTAGTTAATCTGCAATAAATTTATGACTCTGAAGCTCATACCGTATTGACAAAAAAAATATTTGAACGACCGAGGACAAATTAAAAAATAATCAACAAAATAACGCATAACTGGGCAAGTCATTTCTAGGATATTGTTGCAATTCCTGGAAATCTAAAAAAAGTACCGTAAAATAATGAATATCGGTTTCCGGTGTCGCATTAATTTCAATACGAAGTTATCGTCCAACTCTGTGACGTTTCCGAAAAGCATACCTGTTGTGTGTAGGTGGGATTCGTGAGGGGTCCTGTAGATGCGGGCAGCAATCGCGCTGGCTGCAACGCCACGGTGCGCGTCATTAGTTTATGGTCGTCGCTAACCGAGCCGGCCAGCGCGCCACCCGCCAGGCCGCCGCCCAGGGAGCCGCCCAGCGCGCCCCCCAGGCCAGGCGTGCTATTGAGCAGATTCAGTATGGTCGCGTTGCTATTCGCCGAACTCACTGCCGCTTTAGCTGCATTTTGACTCGCCGCTGCTGTAAACATTATTCCAAATGAAATTTTAATCACGATGTTATTGATTGGTGGCGTTGAAACAACATTAGTAGCATAGAAATTATCCATTTTTTATTGATTAACTTACTATGTCGTGCATATTTCAAAATACATACTTCTAATTGAATTTTAAAAACTGAATCCAAAATTTATCATATCAACTCGATAATAGTTAGCACGACTAAAAAAACATTTTAATACATTCATTTTATAAGAAATTTAAAATATTTGAAAAATGAATACCTTGCTGAAATTGTTGAGCTGAATTCATAAGACTAGTTACAAGAGCGTTTATTGCCGGGTTCGTTGTCCTCGGTTTGGTCACAGTCGTTTTCTGTTGCGTCGTCGTTGTATTCGAGTAATGTACACTTTGTACCTGTAATTTAAGGTCAGTTTTTAATGGCTGGAAGATCTATAAATCTACAAGCTGACGACAAGGCTCATGAATCAGCCAAATTAAGAAATTCCTTTTAGAAGGTGGTCCCTGGAGCCAAATTGAATATATGTTCCCATTCGATACTACAATAACAATATTGAATATTGGCCAAAATCTTTAAGCGTATCATTGTATATTGTCACATCGCCCTGTTCCCGCCGGCCCGCTATCGATCTTATTGAGGTCGCCTTAGATAAGTAGCGCCTTAGACAAGCGGACGAAGAAGCTGTACACCGGGATTTGGTTTTTTTTATTATAGAGAATAACATACCTGTGATGTACCAGCGCTGGACATAAGAGGATGCTGTATATGTATAATAGCCGACTGCATCTTCTGAGGGTTGAGCGGCTGCGGTGGGTTTGTTAATTGTTGCGCCAAGAGCTGGTTCGTCGACGCCTGCGTCGAATGGAGATCGTGGACCTGATTACAATGAACTATATTCATTAATAAACATAACTAGACATTTGGAACCATTTTAAGGGTAATTTAATCATACGATAATAAAAATTATTCTGTCTACCCAATCAAGACTCTTTATCGTTTAAAACTCTTTAAACTTGTGACAAATCAATTTCAACCCAATCCAAGATATAAGCATGTTGTGTCGTGCAGCGTGCAAATTTACCTGAGGTGATAACCGCGGTGTAGTAGGCGAAGGTTGCTGTTTAAGTGCAGTATCTACGGCCACAGCCGCAGCAGCCACTGCGCCCACGTTGCTCACAGCGCCGACATTGCCAACGGCAGCCACATTCCCTATTGTCCCAACATTTGCCACGGTGCCTAAGTTTCCGACTGCGGTAATGTTCCCTGCGGTGGTGATGTGGCCAACGTTATTGACAGTGCCGACGTTGCCCACGGCGCTGATGCTGCCCACGTTGCCAATGTTACCGACGCTTCCCACTTGCTGCAGTTGTGCCTGCTGCAATAATGTCCATTTTGGTGAAGAACAAAAATCGTAATTAAATATTGTAGTTATAAAAAATGCAATGAATTGATTAATGTTACATACATTAATATAATACTGTTGAGAGCAATATTGGATTTTAAGGTGCTTGAAACCACACAATATATGACAAAGACCTCTTTCAAAATACAAAGGAGTCCTATATCGCATATATCTTAAAAATATTGTTTTTTATGTACAGAAAAATTGCTTTACTAACTAGGATTGGAAGCTGTCTTGTTGCCGTTGGAGTATTTGAGGTGGCAGCTATTGCAGGTGTCCTGTAAACATTAAAACACTATAAATATTGAAACCACAATAATTCTTGTCCTCTTTAGATTAACCTTTAATTTTGTCAAATAACATAGAATGTCATACAAGTTCCAGTCAAATGGGTTGTTACCACAAAGAATATGTGAAAATCTAAAATGTAACTGTGCATTTTACTTTCAAATGTACTGCAAGACGCACTATAAAACTGATTGATATTAAGAAAATATATAAAATAATTCTTACACTACAGGTACTGTTGTAGCATGAGTTTGTACTGTGGAACTGCTGGCCGCAGCCGCAGTTCGTTGCAAAAGCAGTTGTTGGTTTTGTTGCTGGAAGATGAATTAAATTTATTCATGAGATCCCCACATGATCTGATCTATGGTGGACTATTTATAATTCTGGATTTCAAGCAAAGTTGTTCGATCAGTGTTTATAGCTCAATTATAACATATTGTTAGTCATTTAAAATTGTGGTAAGTGGGTTTTGGTTAGACGATTTAATAACAATAATTAAAAACCTTAACATTTACTTTTTTTTTTACTTATTGATGTTCACATAGCAATACTGTCTGATACTTGCATTCTACTCCATGCTCCAATTCGAGATTAATAATGATTTTAT
>DWUN01000005.1:0-47690 GCA_018249975.1 Passova gellias
AGTATCTACGATATGTCCTTCAGTGAAACAGTCCTGACACATGAACATACAATGTTCGTTGCACAGTAACTTTGCGCTTCTATTGCACCCTTTTCTGGTCCTTCTATTTTTTTATGGACATACTGCACATATACCTTCTCTACCAGAGGGTATATTTTGTTGTTCCGGTGGCACAAATCGAGCGATTTGGGTTCTCAGCTGTTTCTGCAAAGTATTTTTTTTATAAGTATTTTATATTCGAGAACTAAATAAAAATAAAATAAAGAAATGTCGCCCAAAATAAATAAGAACGTAATAAATATTTATGCATTCGTATATTTACATCAAAACAACATTTTAAACAACGAAAACTGATGATATTTTAAGTACACCAAAAAACTTGTCAATTAAATTTTACTTACGTGAGTAGTCGCGTAGTGAGCAATTTGCCGCCAAACGCGACACACGGATAGTAACCACTTTCTCTCGCGGTCACCCGCGCACTCAATTTCTTCTAATTTTTAAGACAAAAAGCTGAAGCGCGGGGGGGCAGCTACTAGGACGCTTGACCTTGACAAATGCATCGTGTATAAAATAATACGTTTTTTTCGCGGCGGGCGGCGAAATGCTCATAGCGCGAGCGCTCTAGGGTTAAGATGCGCAATCATAATATAACATAAAACAAATGCAAAATATAAAAGATTTATAAATACAATATTCTCTCAACTAACTTAGACTTGCTATTGTTGGCAATGCCTAAGTAGGTGGAAGTGTCAGTATATACCTAAATGAATTCCTAAATAATGTTTTCCGTAAGTACATGTGATCATTTTCCCAGTAGAAGTTTGATTTTCTTATCTGTATAACATTTGTCTATAAATCTTTAATTGCTCTATATTGTCGACCTTTGCCTACTTGGTGACCACGTGAATAATGACTTGTTTTTTACGTGATCGGAACAATTATTATTTGCGCAAGGAATTTAATTAAGTACAAATTAACATATTACCATTGAGTTATGCAATATATATTTTTATTATACTTTATTATCACACCTAACTTAGAATGGGCGGACTTAATGCCTAATGTCAATTTCGATCGAATTTTCTTAAACCGAGAATTTAACGGATCCAACGGTTTTGCAGGCGTTCTAGTTTATTAAAAAGTTCTTCTGTTAGAACTGGTTAATACACATCTCATACATCTATATCAAAAGCGGATTTGGTTAACATACGTCTCATACATCTATATCAAGACCACCAGGTTATTTTGTGAACTACTTGAAGAATTGTAACAAGAGGTGGATGATTGCTTATAAATTTGATTTGCAGTATTTATTGTATACCGGATAGTTCTGATACATTTTATAAAATGTGACTGCTGACTTATTTCTTTGTATTTAAAATTCTGCATAAACATAAAAAAAAAATTTTTTCTTCAATAATCGGTACCGATAATAGGCACGTAAGTAACTACCTATTGAAGTCTGCGTGTACTCGGTAAGTATTATTTTAATCGAGTATCGTAAGTGTGTGTGTGAATACGGTATGCCATGGGTTTGTTGTGAGCTAAGTAGTTATATTCATTACCGTTAATTTATTTTTTAGGCCTTAACACACCATAATTCTTTTACTCTTGCTCTGAGGATTATTACTAGAGTACTATTATTTAATAATAATAGGATACTACTCTAGTACCTTTAGTACTCTAATAGGGTACTGTAATAAACATCGATTGCTTCATTGTTTATACATGCAAAATTATTATGGTTTGTATGCGATTAACATAAGATCGTTAGATAAGAAAGTGAAATTTAGTTCAACTTACCTTTGATTCTTGTCCTTCATGTTGCTTATAAAAATATAGGCATTTAATTTACTTATTACACAATATTTTACTAATAAATAACGTAAATTTAATTCAACCTTTTGTATAATCGCCTAGAATGCTTTAAGTACAAACAAATACTAAATTGTAGCTAGAGTTTGTGGTCAAGTATTGTCAAAACATTATGAATGAAAGCGATCGATAGTTTTTGATATGGGCAGCGCCACGACAGCGACTGTAGGCGGCCGAAGCGCCGAGCGACTGTGAATGTGACGGGATCGTGTTTAGATTTTGCGAATTCGACGCTCGTATTACTATTATGATTTCGCAAAGACCACGTGACTTTATCTACAGACCCGCAAGAGAGTTACACAGCTGACATTGCTGACCTTGAACTGCCAACGCTTTACGGTCCCTAGCTTACAAAAGTTGCCAGATTGTAGAAGCGCCGATAATTTAAATCGAGGATACTAAAAGTTATAATACGAGTAGTTTTGTAGATACGTAATTCTTAGATAATATGAGCATTATTTGGCAGCTTTCGATCAGAATTATGTTATGCTGTTATTGTATAAGAATAAATTATGAAAATACCATTATTCTTAAACCTATTTTTAGATTATTCTCAATTAGTATACTATGTATGTTTAACTTTTCGAAGCAATGTTAACACAGCATTCGTTAAATACACAGTGCGAACTAAGTTTTGATTGTAATATAGAATAGGTTACTACTTACCTATGCATATATTTGATGTAATAAATTGAATTGGAATTAGAAGAAAACAAATATAAACAAGGAATTATATGACACCTACTTTTAGGTTATACCTAAAATAAATTTATGTTCAATGACAAGAGAACATCGTTAAATCTGTCCTTTTTCTATAATTTGAAACATACCATATATTACAAGATTTATTTTATTAAAAGTCAAAATATCATGTAGTTAAAAGAACGGCCTACGAACGCTTCGAAACAATCAGTTTGTAATATGTCTTATTTCCGGATTTAGAACAAAAGAAGAATTAAAAATTATAATTTAATGTAAAAACAGCGCTTGTCTTCCTTGTTGCTAATGAAGTATGTATAACCTCACTGTTTCGATTAATTATATATCTTAATACTTACATATTTAATCGAAATCACATTGAACAAAAACGGAATTTAAATCGACAGACTCAGAAAAACTAAAATGTCCTCGCTTAAGAGTAACTTCAAATAAGTTAATTTAGGGTATACATTGTTTTCTAGCGAGAATTCGATTTGTATAACGATTGTTATATTATATTTATTAAGTAAGTACTTACATAGATATAGGTACCTTAGGTTGCATTATCACAGGTCTGAATTGTGAGTAGTTATTGTGCGGTAGATATTAGTGTATTATGCACTGCATTAATTTGTTTTAGTCACGTGACGTGGCAGTGAAACAGTTTTATCACTAACTTTCACTTTCAATGCTTAATGCTAATTGCGTTATTTAACTTTGGTACCGATGAAGCTTTATTGAAAGAAAACCCATTACATTCAGTGGTTAGTCACTCGGTTCAAGTTTTGTACAATTGGCGAAACGGAAGTTGCTCCTCACGACCTAAAAGGGGAGCTTTATATTAAAATTAGAATAGGTAGTGTAATATGAGATTACTTAATAATTATTTTGTACTTATATAAATATAACAAGCAAAGGTGTTATTTGCTTATTCCATTTAATATCAGGTATATGTTGTTTACGACAGTTTAAAAATTAGAAGTCCGATACTGTGTAAGTGATATTATCTTTTGTAAATTAACACCTGGGGCGTTTTACCTGTCACGCAGGTTTGCGCCCACGTAACAGCGGTGCGTGTCCTGTCAATTCATAGATCCTTTACTTTACGCAATTCACGAGCGTGTTGCACACATGACGGGAAAAGCATCTTAGAAACGATAGGATGCGTGTGGCGCACATGCGAATGTAAAGCGCGCGCACGCCTATGCCCCGTGACAGGAAAAAGATCAATATTATTCTTACATGTTTCATGATAATTTTACATGTTAAGATTTAACTTACATAAATAAGTATAAATATATTTTCGTATATGTAGAAGAACAATGTAATTTTAAAATTAATAGATTGTTCGACGCTGCAGCTCAATTCGGTTGAAGCGAACAAATATTTATGCAGTGAATAAATTAATTGACGTCTATTGTAGCTATAGAGAGGTAATCTATGATGATAATGAGATGTATTTTCAGAGAATTAAAGGTTGTTTGGGATTAGCTGTGTTTATTTAAGTTTTATGACTATTCCTCGTATGCAAGTGAATCACCACTGGTCTGGTAATGACTGATATACTGAGCGTGCAGCTTATACTTATAGTTTTGATTTTGGTCATGATTTACCGTTAGCTATGAAAAAGACATCACTTGTTTGACATGCTGATAGAAGCTTCTAGGCAGCTTGTTTCCAATTTCTATCTAATCAACCAATCATGGAAGAGTCGACGGAAAATTACATGTAACACAATGTGACCATGGCATACCATACGGCACCGAAATAAAATTTCTTAATGTCCACGATAAGTCTCGACTAGGCCGAGACCTTTATCCGATTTTAGAGATAACCATTGCCAAGTTTGTCTTGAGAACAATGACTCTATTCTGCCTTAGAGACAGTAATGCTCGTATCATGTTTTGGCGAGAAGTGTATGGATCAGGAATAGGAAAAATATGGGGCATACCCACTTTCAGTACGTCCCAAAATACTCTTTGGCAAGTGTTTGCGTAGCTAGACGTCTTACTAATCTTAGATAAGAATTTTGTCTCGTTTCGACGATTTGTTCAGAAATTAAACTGGTAAATTCGTGTAAAATGTTTAGTTTATCTGGGTGACGACTTCGTCACGCAACAAATAGGTTCTTTGAGACAAAGTTCTATAATATCAAATTATCTGATGACCTTAATGTTGGGTATTTACATCCACTTTTTTTATAATTCGTTATCAATGTTTCAACAGGCCAGCAAAAACCGACTTCAGTACGTTATCGAAATGTCCTTCCGGATTTTGTGTCTAAATATTTACCTAACAAGGAAGGAAAAATGAAAAAACCTTGAGTATACCCACTAAAAATAAAACTAATGTAGATAGATAAACCTAATATAACTATAATGTAGATAGGAATGTTGTGCTTAAAACGTTATATTTTCCCGTTAACTTCGTATCACGGTACAGACTATGAATATAGCGAGCTGTTAAGTGATAATTGAAAACGGCCGTATGACCCGTTATGTTTCCTAAAACACATTGGTACTCGTAAACAGATGCGTCCAATGTGTGTCATCAGATCACGACCACCCTATATAAATGAAGGCATGTTCTTACCAAGATTACAACCGGATTAAACATCGTACCGTGCTTATTAAACAATTACATTATTAACACATTTGAAGTATAAAGTTTTACCTTAATCGAGATGGCACCTGCAAAGATTTTTATGATTTGTCTGTTCGTTCTGTCAGTTTTAGTAGTTCAAAATTATTCAAAACCACTCGAAGACACGAGCGCTCTTTCTCAAGCGCAACCGGAAGATGAAATAATGGAGGTCGCAGAATCACAAAATCCCTTCCTGCCACGATTTGCAATGAAGCGACTGAAAGAAAGGAGAGAGCAAGCTAGAGCTCAAAGAAGACACGGCCAAGGTGCTATGAGACAAGAAAATAAATGCTCTCACAGGCGCTATTATGTAAGTATTCCCTTACTTATTTATATTTTTGTTTAATGCTATCAGAGTTTCTATTCAAGTAGGAGTAGCGGGCAGAAGATAATGACGATTGAAAAAGGAACTCAATACAACTCTTAAAATAAGTTCTCCTTATAAATCTGGGTCCGAGTTGCAGTTCTTGGTTGCGTGCCTGCGATAAAACAGGGCATTCGCTTCATACTCAGTCCTAATTTGTAATGTAAACATGTTACTTTTTTACGAATGTTACCTTTCTTCGACCCACATATTTTCACAATATAAGGTAGCGTCACCGAGCGTTGTGTATACTACGTTAGAACTTCGAGAATAACGCGAGTTTCAAATTTTCAGAAAAAATGACGTACAGTCTATTATTAGTGTTGGCGTTAGGATTAGTGGCCGGTATTGGCGGATTACCTACAGAACAGTTGCCAAAATATAGTGACTCGGGACCAAAGGGAAAAGAAATCGCAATAAACATCGTCAAAAATGAGCCTGAAATGAATAATGAGGTAATAAACGATATACCAATCTTCGATGAAAGCGAATCAAATTATGGAGCAGCGATCGACAAACTCGTAGAAGAAAACAGCAGCGGCACCGATGTTATGGAGCCAGCGGATGATCCTGATTTCGAAAGAGATTTCCTACTGGAGACTGATGGCAACTTGTACAGTGACGTTCTCAACAGGGACCCCGACGAGATAATGGACACCGCTGCAGGATTTGTACCCGTACCGATCTTCAGAAATAGGAAGAAAGCAAGGAGGCCACTCGCAACGAGACGCCAATTCAGGCCGAAGCGTTATCCGTACAGAAAAATTTTCTTTTTCTATCCATCCTACGATTTTTATCCACACAGCTCTCTAAGATTTTACTAGTGTAGATAGATAGATTTAATTCTCAATTACCTACAGCGAATTTATTAATTTTAGATATATGTACATCATTTGTACTATGGTATATATTAAATATAAAAAACCGCAAAATTGTTTTAATTGCATTTATTTTAATATATCTTCATATATGAAAGCATTCGTGCCTTACGTATCGATCAGTATCTATTTCATTACATTTGTTATAATAGTACATATTTACAACGTATGTAAAATAATTGTATTTTTACAAACTACATTACCAATGTTCCATTAGTTTCTTAACTACATTGTATTTTGCCCATGACAGTAAGGTTGCAATTAAGAATACACAAATTAAATGTTATTTAGTCTTTTTAGAGCTTATATTTTATTAAGACATAATTCTAAATTAGCACAGCAAATTAGTGGAGTGGAAATTATCTACATATACAAATATCATTATTATGAATATGAAGTAATGTGCCGTGAAAATTATCAACTTCACTAGGAACACATAAAAACATATTCTTAATTAAATAGTAATAGCTGAATTTAATAGCTATAATTAAGTAATATTAAGAAAACGTAAACGATTCGTAGGTAATAACTATAGTAAAAAATAAATATGAAATACTTAATCATAATAATGAGTGGCTAATGACACCATCTGCGTGGCTTTAATTCTTGGCGAGCCGTTACATAAATATATATACACTACACATTGTTTCAAAGGCAAGAGGAAAATGGTAATTGACAGAAGAACGTAAAACTCACGAATCACGAGTGAATTTTTAAATAACAATTGGATGGACTTATCCTCGTATTTCACTATGGAATGTATTTGCATTCCACGTTTACTATGGGTACAAAGTTGACCACAAAAATTAGTAGCATAAAAATATTTTTCATTCAACGTAGCTCAAAGTACTAGAAATACATTAAGTGACGACATGTTTCTTTAAAATGAATATTTGTGTCGAGGTTACATAATCTTTATTTTCGAAATTAAGAAGGTAGAGCCTAAGGAATATTTTATAATCATATAGCAAACAATACATAACATTTCTGTTGTTCCTAGCAATAACATTTGATTTCTAAATAATAATAATAATACATAGTACATAACTTGAAGTTTTAAAATATTTATTTATAATTATAAAATTCCCCTTAGACCCGTACAACTTATCAAATATTAAATTCATAATCTACTGGTATTACATACGACTTTTAACATATACTTACATATTTTACAAAATTTACATTTTATAATTTATGGTCATTTTAATCATGTTCAAGAATTTAGAACTTAACATTGTAATAGGTACCTATGGTATCTTACGAGAGGGTACTGAATCTACGCATTATTCCTCAAATGCGCTGTCACAATAGTGGTCACATTGAAAAATAAATTTGATTTTCACAAAACAACCATTGTACAGGCGATTATTGTACGAATTTACTATGAAGTCATTATAATACATCACTCGATTCTCTTCCTTTCTTTTGGCTAGAAACACAACATTGAAAACATAAATAATAAATATAGCAATGTCATTGACCCTTGCTCCTTGGCAATAGCATTCTCTTTATATTGTAAATAAATAAATCTATTAGAAATCAGACAATGGTGTTCATGTAAAACTCGACAACAATTCAGGATAATTAAGAAATTCATTGTAATCAAATCGAAAATTATAACGGATGCAGACTATGGCAGTAAATATAAATATAAATCTTTCGTAATGGTTTTTAATCACTGATTTTTATTAACAAACAAAATATTATAGGTATGTTATTTCCCTGGGCCCACTAGCGCTTCATCCATTAGCTCGTCGTCGGTGATGCACGGCGAGTTAGAATGCGGAGAGGGCGCCACGAGAGGCGACGGCGCGGGGCTCTTCGCCAGCTGCAAGGCTATCGCCGGCGACGCGGGGTAAACCGGCCGAACTGCAACCACTCCGGAAACTTTACTTCCAGACGACGATGAAAAATCTAGCAGCATCTCTGCGGCCTCCTGCGGAGTGGTGGCCCCGCTGCGCGGCACGGCGCCGCTGGCCGGCGGCCTCATACACGAGTCGGCCCCTTTTCTATCTTCGGAACTCCCTTTGGGTGCGGCGAATCCCTTGGACGTATCGGTTTTAAAATCCAATGGCATCATCGGAAATGATCCCGGATAGCTTTCTTTCGACTCTTCTTTGCTTCGCTGCGGACTTTCCACTTTAGACATGCTATCCGTTAGGTTTTTTGAAAATTCCATCGGCCTTTCGGTTTGGTCTCCTTTAGAAGATGGCACGGTTTTAGGACTAATGCTGCCCATATTTAGCAAGGGTTTAGGTACGTTTAAAGGGTAAGCAGTTTTCGGCGAGGGATCGGAACTTCTAGAGTTTGGGTTGTCGAAATGCGAAAATGGATACTTGGTCTGTTCTAACGATCGCGAAAAATCGTTTACCATTGAGCGGTTATCGTATTGTGAGGCTGGATTATTTTTATCTGGAGTGTTTTGATTTTTTAGTTTAGGGATTTGAAATTTACTGGTGTCCAGGGGTTTGATCAAGCCCTCTACAAGAAAGTTGGCATCCTTTGCAGAGTTTTTAAATTTATCTCCATCGACGTCATCTCTCGATCCGCTGGGACTTGAATGTCTTTCTGATTTGGACGAAAATATAGATTTTTCGGAGTTGCTCATAAGTTTGGTCCGAGCTTTTTCACGTTCTCTATCTCTTATAATTTTGGCGAGATCTGCACTGCTACTTTTGGGTGAACCCGAGGTAGATTTCGACGCAGACTTTGATAAGTTAATCCCCGTACTACTACTACTGCTGGACGACTTTGAATAAGGCACTTTAGTCTGGTTACTTGAACCACTTGATCCCGACGAGTCCGAGGGACTCGTGTTGACTTTAGGGGGCGTTGAACTGGGCGTCACGTTCCCAGATTTAGACGATTGCATCACTTGCGTTTTCTTCGAAGCTGGTCCGCTTATAACACCCGGTTTAAGGCCTGTGTGTGTTTTAGGAGAACCCTGACTTGGCGGTGTTAGCTGCGGAGATGACTGTTTACTGGAACTAGAACTACTGTAATTTAATTTTGAGCTGCTACTAGAAGATTCCTTGGTTCGCGTTTTGTTGATCGTAATTTTCATTCCATCCAAACTTGGTTTTACCATGTATTCTTGATTCTTACTATCATTACTAATCTTCAATCCACTAACTGAGCTGTTCTTGGGATCGGAGAATTTGTTGGAACTGCTGGATGAACTGCTTGATTTTGTGCTCGCCACTTCCGTGTCTGTGCCACAATGTTGGGCAGATTTCAGTTTGTCTATCACAGCACTGAGTGATCCCTTCCTGCTTCTAACCTGGCTGGGAATATTCGATTTGTTTATTTCTATGTTAGGTGGTGATATGAGAGGTTCTGTTACCGGGCTGTCACAAGTAACCGGAGTTATTTCCAACTGTTTTAATTTTACCGGGTTTTTTAACTTTGGACTACTTCTATCAGAACTAGAAAAAGATAAACTTGAATGTTTTTTCTCTTTATCTCTTGATGTCATAGAGCCAGATCCATAGCTATCTTTAGAAACTTTTTTTGAGAGATCGTATCCTGTTGTTCCCGATTTTCCTGACGGAGAACCACTGGTTGCAGATTTTAAAGTGGACATACTAGGTTTCCCCGACCCTGAAGAGCTATGTTTAGGCGAGGAAACGCTATGGTTTTTTGGGCTCGAATAGCCTGGCAAGTGCTTAGGACTATTTTGAACTGGCGAATGTCTCGGACTGCTGTGATGGCTTGACGTGCCTGCCGGCTTTCCCATTCCTTTCACAGCATTGGGAGTTGGAGACTTGGTTATCGACACTGATCTCCCATGCGTCGGACTAGGACTAAATTTTCGGAGAATGGAGTTTGGGGAACTTGGACGCATAGGAGAGCCATCAGTAGGTTTAATACTGACTGACACAGGTTTCGTAAGAGGATCTTGTTTCGGCGGAACTTTTTCGGGTGGACCCATAGAATCATCTCGTCGCTTCTTCTTCTTCTTATCTTTACTACGTTCCTCTCCAGACCTGCTAGACTTCTTATCGGATCGGCGATCATCCATATTTTTTAGTTGCGTAGATGTAATTGGCGTTATAGTAATAGAACTAGGCAAAGCAGCCGGCGCTGCAGCTGTTATCGGTATAATTTCAATGCCAGGTCTTCTGTCCAAGCAAAGCATCGACGACAGATTCGAACCAGAACCACCGCTAGATGTAGAGGACGAAGTTGACCCTATCGGGGTAATGCTCACAGAGGATGGCATATAAGGTTTGCCTTCGGTGAGATCTAACAGTAGGGAGGATGTGCTCCTGCTGTTTCGTGATTCAGTGTCTTTGCTTTTAAGTTTTTGTCTTTTGTGCTCAGACTTGTGAAAAGAATTCCTGTAACAAGGCCACAAATAATTTTCAGATGGTTACTTACGTCAGTGTGTAAGTTCCAAAAGAAACTATAAAGTGAATAGAAGAAAACAAACCTGATTAAATCCTCCACATCTCCATCGTTTGAGTTGTCCATGTCGGAAGACGTGCGGTTGTCCGGTCCGCCCAGCGCATCGGCCGCGTCCATTCCCGACAGCTCCAAGTCGGACGCGAACTCATTTTGAGACACCAACGACTCCCTACCTTCTATGTCATCGTTTGTTGAGTTACTGTTCATAGTATTATCGTCTTCATTTACATAATTTTCAGAGTTGTCACTTTCACTGTCTGTGTCCATCATGTCGTTCAATCCGGGTTTGCCTTTCTTCTGCGTCGAAGGCCACAACCCGGAGTCCGATTTTCGCTTTTTTGCCTTCCGGTCATCTGATATTTGAGGCTTGCTGTCATTGGTGCCAGGATCTTGACACATCAATGACATATGATGTTGTTGTTCTGAGAGATACCCACCTAGTATAAAACAAATAGTATAATTATCAGTATATTAGTATACTTGAAATGCCTGTTTAGCAAAGTTTTGTGTACGTGTAATAACATTTATCATGTTATAGTGGGTGCCTCTTAGAGTTTAAAATGCTTGGGTACAACGGAACTTCTTATCCCGCAACATGTGTGGCTGTGTACTTGCTTGTGAGTGTTTTTGTATACGTGCGGGTGTACTTACCGGCGTGGTGCGGGTGGCTGACGCTGGTGGGGTAGAGCGCGCGCGGGTGCACGCCGGGCTCGTGCTTCACGTGCTCGCCGCCGGGGTCGATGCCCCCGAGGCCGCAGCTAAAATTTGAATCGAGCGCCGAGTAGCTGCCGTTCATTTGCTTCGTAGCGGCCTCGCGCTCCCATATCTTAACCAGCGACCTGAACATGGATTGCAGTTATTGACAATTATCTGTGTTGCTATAAATCCCAATTTACAAGTGTAGATGGTGATCGATCAGTACCGCAAATGAGAATCTAGTCAACAAGAGGCATTAAGCAGTGTACTCATTAAGGACCTGTAACCAAGACAGATATAGTATCGAGTTCTTCCAATGTGTATGCGTGTAACACTATTCACTCTTGGCCTCTAATCGACGCTCTTTAGTGGGGGGCTCATTAAAGGTTTTATAATAATTGGACGTAAACAGGTTTAGGATGCATAAACAAAGACATATTGCAGTTTCATATGTGAAAGTTAAAATTTTATAAATACATATATATATATATATATATATATATATATGTATATACAACGATATTCGTTAACTGACCGTAGTGTGATCGGTATGGAGTGGCTCTTTTGTAGCACACGCGTGATGTACTCGTCGATGTGATCTCTGGCACTGTGCGCTTGCAGAGTGTACAGCGAAGCCCGAGGGGCGGCCGGCTCGGTGAGATCCAGCTCCACGGTGGCCATGCTCTCGTCCAGCGGGTGCTCCAGCGAGATTGAGATGTGTTGCCACGATAGAGCGCTCACTTCGAACATTATCACGTTTTCGAGCTCCGTAACTGTATGAAATTACTTTTTATTAAAAAGCGTTAAAAAAATTTATAACATAAAAATTATAAGTGAGTTGTCCTAGTAAGGTATGTATTATATGCAAGAATGCTATCGCAGATATTTCTTTTTGAGGTCTTTTAATGTCAATGAAATTCAGCCGTACCATAATTTCGCAATGCATTTTTAACTACTGATCTCGGACAAGTCATGGCTACTATAAGAGAATTAACTTTTTCTGAGTTACTTGACGAATGTCACTACAATTAGCTAACATAACATACATAACGTATAGCATATTATGTATTTGTAATGATGACCTTTAAAGTGATAAGAGAATGTTTGAAGTGCGTGATCGCGTTCCGATACCGTATTTCCCCTGGGCGCGCACGCAGCTGGCTACGAGCGCGTTGAAGAGTTGCTGCTGGCGGAGCGCGGCCAGCAGCGGCGGCACGTGCGACGGGTGCGTGAAGGGCACGCTGGCGACGCTGCAGCCGTCCAGCCCGCGCGACTCACACAGGAAGTAACACTGCGACTGCTCAGGCAGATTCTGCAATCGCACGCACTTCATTCAACTCGTGTACAACAACTTAACCTAACAGTGTCTTCGATTTCCTGGCATAAGTTGCCAGATACGAATTAAGATAATGGTGACACAATTAATATTATTGCTTAGCACTAGTGCATATATAGTGGCAGAGAAACAAAACCCAGCACTCAACTCAGCAGACAGGTATACTAATCACTGCAATAATGGTTTAATTGAATGTGTGGTTTCAAAAAAGGGGATCCTTTCTCTTTACAACTAACAGCTGTGTAACCACTTAACGCACACTGTCATTTTTAAAAAGGAACAATGCACGTTATCTAGCATCATAGTATACATAAATGGTTGAATCTTATGCAGAAATTGTCTTATATTTAGACAAAAATATTATGAGACACTTACCACAAATAACCCTTTACTGAGATTCAACTCGATAGTTTTGCCAGGAACCAGTTTATTGTATGCCTGTTGAGCGACGAGTCCCAGCATGGGTTTTGCATTTGCCCAATCACCAGATACTTCCACCTGTAAAATATAAAATATTATATATTATTATTGTGACACTTACATATATTTATTGTTCCTGCGGTACACAGAGCATTATCGCCTGTGCCTTAATAATGATATAATTTATAAGCAATGTTCTTTCATTGAACATGTACATTAATAAAAAAAAAAACTGTACAGTTAATACATTTAATGTAATTTACCTCTGTGGTAGCGTATATCATTTTGGCGAGAGCAGTACAAAGTGGCATCGGCTGTGACAATTTGAGGGTGAAGCAGGCAGGCAGCATTGCACTGTTTTGTGGTACCAATTGAGCATATACCGGTCCATTTCTGAATGGTGAATAATAATTAGATTACACAAAATCCTGAATACAATATAATAAATATATAATAAGTGAGGTTGATATTTTTTAATCATCTATAAAAAACTTTTAGGGTTGTATTATTGAGTATCGTCATTTTCGTAGACGGCTGGTACGTGTGATAAGGTAACCATAGCAACTACCATATAATTGGCAAATTGCATGCTTTGTGAGACTGCAGAAAGTTCAATCCTTTGGTAGCGTGGGGCATGCTTTTAATACAGTAGGTCGAATAAAGAAATGTGCAAACAACTCTACTACTTTTACAATAATCGCGATTGTGACAAAAAAAAAAATTCATAACAAAACGAATTAACATTGTTCACAACGCTTTGTTATTAAACATACTTTGTATATGCACACAGATACATACTTATTTATCAGAAAAAATGTCTAAACTTGAGAAGCACAAAGGAAAATATGTCACTTGTAATACACTCACCCTTTCGCTGATCTTGGTATAATTGGTGATAACTGTAGTTTGTTTGCAGTGGAACCTTCCAACAGTACGGTAGCCGATTGACCCACGGGGATGTACGTCGGCGCTACCAGAGGAGACAGTGCGCTAGATCCAACCATCTTTCCAACTGTTAGCAGTTCTGCTGTGAGAGGCTGAAGACCTTTGTCTTTATCAAGCAATTCATATGGAGAAACAAAATATGTGAGACGCATAGCATGACCTGTTGAGAAGTTCTACATATTAACAGTTAATAAACTTGAAACATTCATGTTTTGATGTTGCTGTGCAAACAGACATAGCATATATAACATAACATACCATAACCTATATGGACTTATTTTTAACTATCGATAAATTGTTACTACCATAGTTCGTGTTTTAATTGTAATAATGTGGTTGCCTGCATATCTATGAATAGGATAGATACCAACTAATACTAACCACACTGATTTGAACAGGTTTGACTAACTATACTAATATAATGTATACTTATAAGTAATGTATACTATTACTATTACTATTTCTACAGCCCTGATACCGATGAATACCAAACAATAGTATCATCGTTCATGATTAATACTAACAAAATGATGAATGTCCTGATTTTACAGACTTCTTAGGGTTACAGATATCAATTGGCCGTAACACTTTTAGTTATCTGATTACATACCTCCTCGCCGTTTCTGCAGGAATCCAATAGGACTTTTGTGCACTTGAGTCCAGGGATCTTTGATAAAACTTTGCAGCATTCTGAGAGTACACAAGTCTTCTTCCAAACTTTGGAGGGCACTGAATGCTTTGTACTTTAACTGCAAATAACATAATAATTACAGCTATATTGATTTTTTTTTTGCTATGTTAAGTCTATAGTTTGACATTTCAAAACCAGAATCGAACAGAAGACAATTTATTAAAACTTACCTTTTTCTCTGTATTTAGCTGGTATACTGCTATAAGGCCTTCCAACTGTGCAGTGAAGTCTGCAAAGTCCCCACGAGATATACATGACACGAGTTCTTCACAGCTCTGCTGTTCTATCTGTAACAAAACAAAAACAAAAGAAAACATGTACATTCATACCAATACCAATAGAGTATATCACGATAATGTTTGCATATGAATCGTTTATAGGTTTATGTAAAATATTAAACGTAAATTAAAACTTCTAAGTTCTTTAAATGCTTAAAATGTTTTGTATTAATTGCACGAGAGAATCTCAGTGAATGTGTATAGAGTAATGAAACTTACCTTCCCTTCATGGTGGATTTTAACATCTTTCACATTACCGGAGGATTCTACAAGAATTTCCAAATAAAACATATCAGAGGATATAAATAAATTAACTCCTGATGTACCCACTACAAATTTTAACCTGAAAGTAAAACAGAATTTTGTTGTAACTAATGGATTGTATGAACTTCAATGTTTACATTTAAGACTACTTTATCTAAGCACATCTCACCTTAGAAATGTGTGCCTACTAATTTCAAGGTTATTCATTCTATTAAGATATTATATTGTATTCATTCTATCAAATATTCATGAAACTTGAATAAAGCTTTAGCTTGAAAGTTTTAAAGCACATGCAATGAAATTCTAGAACACATACAAGCATTTTCATATTTTTTACCATATTTTTAAACAATTATACCATTATACCAGGTCCTTAATGGGGTAGGCAGAAAGCGCTACTAAAAGCAGAAAAAGCAGAAATTATAACTTTTAAATAAAACACAGTAGGATAGCTTAGTATGATTAAATAGTTTACATTCAACTTTAAATGTATCATCAAATTAGTTTTTAATTAAAATGTGTTCTGTCCATTAAGATGCAAACATAAATATCACATTGATATTGATGAGCTCTTTTTAAAGTAAATAAAATAAAATAAAAAGCATACAAACCCAAGCTGACGGGAGAGACACTCCAGTCGCTCAATGAGGCTCTGCAGGGAGCTGACTTTGATGCAGTGCTGTAAACTATCTAAACATCTCTGGAGTATCATTCGATCAGCACTATCTACTGCCCATCTCTTATCCTGTACACAAGAAAACTATTATAGAGTTCCACTTGGTCTTTACATAACAGGTGGTGATGTAATGGTGCACATCAATGGATACTGCAGAATCACTAAAATATGCAGATTGAAATATAGATTACTAGAGTCAGTGGATAAATATTTTCCAGTTATATTTTCCAAAATGTTTCTTTTTTTTTACCTGAGTATAAGATAATTTTCATTTGTACATTATGTACATGTGTCAATGTCCTTTTGTAAACATTGCAACAGAGACAGTGTGGAACAGAAAATTGCATAGTCACTAGTATATAAAACACAATGAGACTGTTCTAACAGGACACTATATCCAAGCTGATCAAATGTCTACATATGGGAAGGCAGTCAAAGTGTCTCCTCTATTATAGATTTCAGACAACTGCATTACTTGCTACAATAATAGGGCTAACTGCTACCAGTAGGACATTAAAAATAAGCAGTAAATGAAAAGGTAGGATTAAAATCATACACTGGGTAGCAAAAATTCTTTACATGAAAACATTTGTAAGTATGTATATGTAAGTAAAAAGGCAAAGTTCAACCTTAGACGTTTCCTAACTCGTTAAGAATGCATTCGATTTATAATGTGCCAAAGTTTGGGTTATATTTAAAATTAACTGCCCAACTATCCTACAGTGACATTCACTTATTACGGTATTTTAAATCAATACATACTAGTAATGCCATTCGTACAGCCTTCGAGGTTTCACTTAAATTTTTGTACTGTGACGTTTTCGACCTCAGTTTTTCCATGAGGATTTCCTTTTGAAGTTCCTTCGATTTATCATTTAGTCCATTAATGGTTCCCATCGTTGCCATTTTGATATCCGTCATTTTGTCGTTAAACGTTTATAACAACAAACACAAAATTGATAACACTGGTTGATGATTGCACACTATACAATTTATTAATGTAGATGAAATTTATTTGTTTTGTTGTATCGTGGTGCTGGAGGTTATGAATTGATATTTAGAAAAAGACTATTTTATTTTACGTTAAACTATTTACAATACAATTAATTAATAAAAAAGCAAATTTTATCACGAATCCCAAATTAAATGAAGCAAACTGTCAAATTGTCATTTTCACGCGATGCCATTTGCTTTGATTCATTTTATCCAAATACAAACGGAGTAGGTGCTGTTTTAAAAACTGTGGCGCTACTGAGATAAGTAACTGCCTAAGAAAAAAAGAGAGGTCGATATAGTTTACATGGTATACCGCTAACTTTATCTTGTATTGGGTTATCACTGCCAACAGTGGTATATCGTTCAGAAATCCATATACATAACGTAATTTATTCGGTTAAAAAAATAAATTTTGTTACAAATATCAATGTTATTAATAATATGAAAACGTGTTTAATTTGTAAGTTAGCTTTTATATCTATTCGTTTTTCCATTCTCAATATAGCTATAAGTGGTGATAAATAGTGTTGCCAACTACCGACGCTTGACTTGAATTACAATATACATAGTTCTGTCAATAGTACTATAACTGTCGATGTTATCGATATTGTCGATATTCACACTTTGCTGGGCTCTCAATACCAATAGGATACATCGATAATTGGTAATTGGAAAATTTTAAATAAAGCTGAGAAAGACGATCGTTTCACATTAAAGCAATAAATTGTGCGTGACCGGCACATACGTCAGAAGTGAAACTTCATGCTTACTACGAGGTTTTTTTCAACCCTCTTATAAGTTTACGGCTAGAGTCTGTTTCCTCTTAAATAGTCAAAAGGCTTTACTAGAGGCTTACTATGCCTAGAGATAAATTATTAATATTGTTTTCTTTGTACAAAAATCATTCATTATATTGTGTTAGGCTAGAAAATGGCTAGGAGCAAAAAATATGACAAATTTGAGCTTGATTAACGTATGTAGCAGCGCATAGTTTAGCAAATACATAAAAATGTAGTGTAATTAATACTCGTGAGCAATCCACATATATATGACCGTTCGTAAACCATTTTTAGAGGTCGACACATACAGATATAGATTTCTGGATATAAAAGCTTATTATAACAGTAGGTACACTCACAATTAATTTACTATTAAATTATTACTTTGTGTCACATGTGGTCAAGCATTTCTGCTATGTGATATTATATGAAATATTATTGTGCTTGCTTCATTGAATTACTTACTGATTTTGTACTACCAGTCTTCCTATAGCTCCGTAAATCATGTTTCATTTGGACAGATGTCGTCCTTTCTTTCCATAAAATTGGTTACTCACTTGTTTTGTCCTGGTCTTGCTAACGCCCCAGGATATTAGAGTAATTTGATTTTCACGATTTTTTTATTCTACCTAAGGAAATCATTATTAGAAAATTTATTGCACGTTAAACGATTTTATTACCTCAGGAGACGGTTGTTGCTATTTCGAATCCAAATCACTGGATTTATTTCTCTCTTTAGAATTGCTATAGACAGTGATTTTATCTCATGTTGTATTTCATCGTTTTATTATGTCTTTCGCGTTGATCTGTGGTCAGCCTAGTTTGTGCACAACCAGAATTCGTCTTAAAATGGTCTAACACCATAGGCACATTGTTAGCGAAGTTTACGCAGTTTATTTTTCTACCCGAACTCCGAATGCAATTAAATTTAATAAATTAAGCGTCTAATTTCGTTCACATCTCTAGCATATATAGCGATAATAGTTACCCTTACAGGATACTTAATATTAAGTTAGCAAGTTATTAAGTGTGTATAAGCAAATATGAATAGTAAGTAGTCATGTATACTCAAAACGTTAACCACTATTTTACGTCGAAGTCTTTTTAAAAGTTGTTAGACCGGTAAAAAAATCTTAAACTGCGTTTGAGAATAATCATATATAATTTTGATCAATAATTATAAATCAATTTAAATTCAAGTCTCAAATATTTATTTTAATTCAAATCTCATGACGACACTTGGATCTTCGTAAGTACCATCCATGGTTTAATATCATTTTATGTATAAGCTTGCGTAAACTGACATTACTTAAACCGTATTTTTGTTGGTTTAAATTCCGTATGTAGTACATCTCCATATATTGCAATAAAAGAGAGCCTCAAAATAAATCAATTGAATGTCGAAGGTTTTGTGGTCCAGAGGTATTCAATTCTATTGGCAACAAGCGTTCAAAGGCTACTTAACACTTGGAAATTAAATTGAATTGGGATCTCGTTGGTGAAATTCGGTGAATTTTGAATTAATTATTTCCCTAAATTATTTAAAGGTGTAAACGAAAATGTACGGCAACATTTTATTATAATTTATACTAAATAGATCACAGAAAAACCCAGCTGCTTCGACATATAAAACATACATATAGGAACATCGCGTTTTATTGCTTGGAATTTATTTTTGTGAATTGTTTTATTCATGTATCCCACTCACGTATGCTGAAGTAAAGGGACCAGGCGGGATAAGTGAGAGGGAAGGCTAACGAATCTAATTAAGGTTGCTTTCTGCTTTCAAGTCTCTTTGAAACCCTTAAAAGGCACTGTAACCTTTTTTTATAAAGTCATGGTGCTCCCAAATGAGTAGGTATCACTAAGTTTTTGAGTCTGTGTCCACAGCGCAGTGCAGGATTCGGGGGCCTAAGCTAAGCTTTGTGCGCTTGTATTTCACCATACTCGGTCTTGGTCCGTCAGTACTTTTGTTCCCAAAACATTTCTGCCGAATATCGGACAGTACCTATACTTAAACTAAGTTATAATAGATGTTATTGTGCCTAACATCGGACAGACAAATACTTAGGTTTAGTTACACTAAGTACATTTTGAGGAAAAAAGAACATATCCAAACATTAAGACAACAAAAAATAATTTGCGTTATACTTGGAACCTGAAACTTTCACAACACAAAGAATTGTGGTTACTTATCTGTAATTTTTTTGACCCTTTTATTGGTCCACTACTGGACCAGGTCACATCCCATGCGCACGTTCAAATCTGCAATGTGCGCTGTCTCTATCATTTGTTTTCATTTTTTTTTCTTCTTGGCCCCTTTTTTCATCCATTGGCGGCCCTGATGATATTTATATTTAAGCGTGATTATTACATAATGTAATTCTCTCATGTCTATGAAACATCGTACAGTATTACATGACTAGATAATTCTCAATGTATACAATAGAGCGTTTCAAACCATTATATGACGTGACTTGAACATTTCCCTGCCTTCAACGTAGCGTAGCTCGTTAATTCGTAAATGAGCTGCAGTCTCTGCTGATTCAATGTCGTTCACCTTAGAACATTCTTTCTTAAATTGGGTGACAACGCCCCTCGTTCGTGCTGAAGGCTCACAGGAGGGGGGAGGGGGGGGGGGCTGTAAAGCGACTAGCTTCAAGAAATCGCGGGTGATGGTGTGATTTAAAGAGGATGAGGCATATGACACAATAGGTTCACTTAAAATAAAGTACCTAATTTTGTGGAGCGCTACAAAGTAATTTATTTTTAAAATAGGCAGTAGACGAAATAAGTTTGAGAACCTGTGCCTTAGATGAACTTGAGTAGGTAGATAAGTGACAGCCTAATATAGGTCGGATTATAACAATGATACGGCACACTGTAGAGTAGCAAATACCTAAGATCTACGTTAATATTTACGCTGCTAAAATATTTTACAGATATTTTGAAAAGTTATGCAACCACGATTGTTATAATCTAAGAAATATTTGCCGGTTCATGTTATTTAAAATATTTCTTTAAAGAAGTCACCTGACAGTAAAAATGACAAAAAATATGGAATAATCAATTCAACATGTAGTTCTGTTACAAAAGAAGCGGACAAGTAGGGATCAAATATATTGAATAGACGCGAATGAAACTGATGTTACTTTGAAACAATCCGTAAACATGACATACACATAGTCCTAGTAAATATAGGATCCAATTGAGCATTTTACATCGGGTTAAATTTTTCCTTTTGTTTTTGATAAAACCTTGTGAGGTTACGTAAATTTTGGTTTTTGGGTCGAAGGCGATGTACCTATATCGTCCGTTAGCATTTCTAAATTCCTAAATATATAATTTTACACCCAGACACAACAAATACTCTCGCCCTTTTCTATACCAATTAATTAATTAATATTAGTATAAAGAGGAAAGATTTGTGCGTGTGTGTACGTATGTAATGAATAGGCTCATAACCACTGGGCCGATTTCAAAAATTCTTTCACCATTTGAATGTTACATTATCACTGATCAACACAGGCTTTATTAATTATTAGCTTTTGCCCGCGACTACGTTCGCGTGAAGCAGAATAATTTGTAATAGATGTATCCTAAGAAATTAAAATGCTGCCCAATGTCAATATTCCAAGCAGAGCGCAATATTCCAAGCAGTCACGGCTTAGGTTACGAGGGCATCGTTACCAACTTTAATTACTTAAAACTGCCACTCATGATGTCGATGAGAAAACCTCACTCTCAGTCGTGAGTCGATACTCTCGGGCAGCACCTCAACCCACTTTCCATTAATATATTAAACAACGAACACTTAAACACTGTAGGAGTTAAACATGTGTGACGAATATTATAAGAATCATTTAAAATACATAACCAAATACCAAGATGTAATATACAGACATAAATTACGGAAAGCACATACTTTCTGAAGTGTCTAACAGTTTCAATAGGTAGAAACAATAAAGATGACACTTGTCAGTCAAGACATAGATCATCTTGTTCAACATTTAACTTTCGTGTTTCATTTACAAGGTGACCTGAAACATGTGCGCTGGACACGACGATGTAATGAGACTTAAAGCTTAGGCAATCACGGAGCTAGAAGCACTGCAGCAGTTGGATAAACTTTTACTCAACATCTGCTAGCACTATATATTCTTTGTTATATAGGTAGTTGCTAGTTACATGAATCGTGTTACCCACAATGTAGAAACAAGTTACTGTATGGGTTTTAAAAGATTGTAGTTCATGAAATGGATTGAAACTTGTAGTTTTAAAATAAATCTAACGTACACATTCGTATATACTGTCATTTAAGCCTAAATGACGATTTTGATGAAAGTAGAAGAGGGTCAGGTATGCAAGGATACGTATAGATGTTTGGCACTCAGTGCTTTTTGCCTACCCCGTTAAGGACCTGGCGTGATGGTACAATAATAATAATACAAGGGACGAAAAAAATTCTCAAGACCGTAGCTGATAAGGTGAAATTCATTGTTGTCCTCGGTACTGGAATATCGATTACGATTCTGTTATTCTCATATTGATATTACCTCAAATGGAATTTATTATATCGCTTGTGTACTTTATAGAAGTTGGACTAAGGAATATTCCAGTGGTAAAAATGTATAAAAGAAAGTCTAAGCTTTTATTTGTTTGTGCTAGTAGATTGGTTTGTAGTGGCCTACGGCGTAGTCGCTACGTGATTACCTACAGTAATGTCTATGTACTTCCGTGAACTTGATAACATTAGTAATTCATTCTGTTATTTGCTGCATTTGAATATTTATTTCTGTATCCTATTCGTAATTTCGTAATTTACAGGGACATGAGGGCCAAGTAAGAACGACAATTGTGTGCATTGTTACTATGTTGTGAGGCATACCAATTTCATTATTAACTTTTTAACCCACTTTTTCTAGTTGTAACTATATTACGCTATCCATAAAGAAATTAATGCAAGACAATCGTAAGATTTTTTATATCATTTTTATTTTAAAAGTATGTATGTGTGTTTATAAGTGTGTATATAATTGAAACATAATTAATTAGGATTGAAATTGATACAAAGCATTAATTTGTTAATTCATTTTTATTAAAATTATTATTTTTGACGATCGTTAATATCTATTACATTCGTTTTCACCATATAACATAGATAAATTTAACTAATAATTACGATATTTTATTTGATAGAATACATGAATATGTTACTAACATTGAATTACAGAGAAACCCCTGCTTCCTTAGTCACAATTAATATCTACGGTATTATCATTAATAATGCTGGAACATTTAGTACTATGTTATTTTATCATCCAAACATTTGAAGTGACTTTGAGAGTAATTATTATGAATTTTAATGCACGACAGTTTGTTAGATAACGAACCCTCGTGACGGACAGCCACTAAATTATTATCAAGTTCGGTCACGTTGGCCAAGTTCTAAGTGGAGTTAAAATTTAGATTGAAGCCATTAATACGGATTTGAGGGATCACGATCCTTTCTCACAATGGCTAAATAAGTAAACAAGATGTGATTACAAGAATAAAGAACAACAACTCGCGACTATTTGTATCGAATTTGAATTATATTGAGTATTATATTATATTGAGTTGATTCAATGGTAAATTCATAGCTGACGGAGGTTCATGGAATCGGAGCGCTTGGAGCCAATGGGGAATTGAGACAGGTCAATCTCGTCCATGGGATAATCGGGTCTGTACCTCTTCTTGTCGAAGTTGGACCTGTAATAAATTACGGTCTGTAAAAAATTTGCACATACAAGTTATCGCAAAGCTGCTGATAGTAATATGTACAAGTATATTATATACTAAATTTACATCGAAAAAGCTACTCAGTATGCTAAGTAAGGAATCTTATCTTTTGTGACAAAGTAGCCTTGTTAATAAAATCAAACGTTTGAACTATTAATTGCGATATGGATAGCCAACTACATTATGCCAGAGATATTGTCGATCGACGTATATATTGGGGACTATCATTAAAGCGATTGGCAATCCATGGATTTGAATAATGCTTAAACACCGTATGTTTCAGTCTAATGTTTTAACCAGTATACGGCGCTGTCGCACACGGCACGTCAAAAGTTTCTTGAAATCCTTGAAAAATCAGTCAGTGAATGTCTTCAGTGACTTCAAAGGCGATAACATTGACCATCTAGCATCCGATGCTCAATGTAAGCTGTATTACCGTTGAAAACTTACACGGGAGTGTCAAGGTAGTTGGAGCCGTAGAGATGATAGAACCGCTTGAAGGGGAACGGCATGGAAGTCTGGTCGATTTCATCGAAGTTGCGTTTCTTCACGAAGGTGTTCATGTTAGATCTGAGATTCGAACAACAAATGTATGTAGCGCAGGAAAAATAAAATTACCTATTTTTAACTTCTGTGTAAAAAATTGGTAATTATACAATATTTTATTGTTTCGCTGCAATTCGACACGGAACTTATCACATAATAAAAACGTATGTGTTTAAAAACGAATTTCTATGACATTTACATTTGTTTATTAATATTTAATATATTGTGTCATTGTTTAAGATTATAAAGAACTACTCCATTTAATGTCTACAGAAGCGAGAAACTCTCGTAGCAATGCACAATGCGAAGCTACGACAAGACACCTGAATATTAACAGTCTACATGAAAGGATTTCCGTGTATAGAATAATACGTTTATTGTCTCTGGATGCAACTTTAAGAACAAAGTTAAAAATTTCACAACCTAACGGAGCTATAAATATTAAATAAGGCAGTGGCTAGCCGTGCTACGTCATTTTTGTAGCAAGTTTTTTTTGATGTTAAATATGTACGTACTTTGGAAGTTACTTTCTGAGAAATTTCCCTAGATGGTCATAGCGTTGATATTAGTTCCAACATTTACAACGATCTAGAAATTTGCTTATGATCTATTACACTATAACAGGGTAGGTCCAAGATAGACGTAGCGTTCAGATTATGTCCAGTAAATGCTAGCAGTCTCCATAATAACTAGCCGTTACATAAGAATTTAAAAAAATCCTTGCGAAAGGGGCAGTATATATCATGCAAACAATATAAGTTCCGAGCAAGTTCTATGCCGTCTACTACATTGTATGATAGTATATTTTTGCTTCAAAATGTTTCAATTCTTTGACTCACCGGTCAATTTCATCAAAATTGCGCTTAGGAAGTCCTTCGCCATAATATCCACTATATTCAAAGGGCGCGACGAGAGACCAGTGGTCGCGCTTGATTCCGTAAGGACTGCAATGTAAAAATTTGTTACCTAGACCTAACACTGATGTTTAATTTCACGTCCCCATGATCATGCCGTTCGCCTGTCAATTTTTAAATTTAGAACCAACTTGTGTTATTGTAGGTCTACTTGTAAGGAAGGTTAATGTTATTTAAATTAGGTATAGGTATATTCTTAATATTCCAGTATGACTTCTTGTTTTGACATATTCCACACATTTCTCCAGTGCAAATTTGAAGTGAAATGTATTTCTAATACATTCTATAAGCTGCAGTTCATTTGTAAGGTAAAATCGGAGTCTACTAACGATTTGGCCGTTTACAATATATTGATAGTTAAAAACAAAGAATGTAACTTATGGTCTGCTTGATTACCTTTACCTCAATCGGGCTTATGTACATATATTTCTGTTAGGCAACTTTGGGCCATTATTTATTTCTTCATAACTTGAATCCATTCTAAACAATAAAGTTTATTCAATTTGAAGTTGAATAACCACTTTGATTAAAAACTTTCACGAGTAAAAACTTTATAATTGAAATCACTGAACAATTGTTTGAATGTTATTATTAAACAATGATGTGTACACACATGTATATTATGAATCGTTTGTGTTTTCGTACTAACCTGCCATATTCGTATCGCCTTGCCATGAGGTATGGGTACTGACGAGATTCGCGCACTTCGCGAACTAGATTGCCTCCGCCGAGAGGGTCCAAGTTGCGTGTTTTGTGACCTTTATAACATCATTTAAGAACAACATTATTGTACATATGTACGTATGTACTGTTGATATATTGTTATACATGTATATGTATTTACCTGTACTACAGAGAACACCTTACTTCATTAGGCTTTAACGCACAGAATCCTTGGAGCGTAAATGAGATATCGGTTTGAAGAGTTTAGTTATGTGTAGTTTTAAATAATAATAGCAAATGGAATAACAGAGCTAAGATATAAATAAAAACAAAAAATAGGCCTGCAATTTCTTTATTTCAAAATGCCAACGTCTAATGGCGAATAACAAAAATTACGCTAATTACAATTCATTATCACATTTATTATGTACGTACAATTTTGAGGGGTATAGTGTGTGTCTGTGTTATTTTATTCAAACGAAGTTTCCACCTCCAAGAGGATCGACCTGGCGCACGAAATTACCGCCGCCAATGGAATCTAAGTTGCGCACCAGATTTCCACCGCCCAAGGAGTCCAAATTTCTCTTGACGAGGTTGGGGCCGCCGATTTGATCAAGGTTCTTCTTGACAAAGTTACCCCCTCCGATAGAATCTAGGTTTCTAACAAAGTTCCCTCCTCCAATAGAGTCTAAGTTCCGAACAAAGTTACCACCGCCGAGAGAATCGATAAATCTAGCGTACTTCTCTCTACCCAGAAGACTGGAACCACCGAGTCCATTTAGATTTCTATCCATTGACGAGTACTCTCTCGTGGCGTGAAAGTTTTTTTCGGGAATGACAAAATTTCTTCCGAGTAACGACGATCCGCCAATACCACCAAGATGCCTGAGACCCAACATGGTGCTACCAACGATACCATTATGATTGCGCTCTCCATTTTGATTCTCGTACTGTAGTAGATTATATAAAAACTTTTCAAATTCCTCCCTCTGCCTGTATTCTGTAACAATCGCAATGTAACATAAGATATGCATCATATAGATATAATATATATACGACACGTAATTACGAGTACTCACCCAACAGTGCAGTAAGTGATGCACAGTGCACAGTACAAACATTAAGTGATTTGTCGTTGTGCGATGTAATTCTGTGAACAGTGCGAAATCAATCACCGTGAAATGGATGTACATATACAATAAATGCGTGTTATATACTGTGCTCATACGATTTGTGAACTTTTTTTATATATTTTTTACGGTTACACAAACAGTGCGAGGGAACTAACTATGTGTACTGCTTTATAATATAATATCGTTGTAGTTATATACCGGATACATATATAACATAATGAAAAAGTCACATAAAAGTGTTACAGCGATCCACGGTTGTGCTCGGGGTTGTTTCGTGTGTGTAGGCATTCCCAAAGTGCGATACAACAAAAACGCAACAAACTAACGTCGTACGTTAAACTTAATAATAATATCTTACCGTTAGGGTCAAAGCGATCTCCAGCAATGTGCTCGCCTACTCCGTCTTGTTCCTAACGAAAAGATAAACTTGTTGTAAGATTGTAAGTTACATGTACTTGCGAGTAAACCCGAAACATACGAGTAAGTTCAGCAAACACGCTTCGAGCAAATTTTCAAACTCATTAGCCCGTGTATATTCAGACGACTTCGGTTTTATGGAAGCAAAACCTTCACAGACTTAATACCTACTTCGAAAATTATTATTTTTCAAGTTAATTTTGTTTGATATTTTCTTTCCTTTTCGCAAACACCGGAATGAAAGTACTGGCGATTTAAGCCCGGGGTGTTTGGTGAGCTTCTTTCGAGTAATTTGTAATTTAAGTGGAAATGTTGATTTGAGAAACAGCATTGTACATCTGATTGAGAGCTTAAGTTTCCATTAAATATTTGTTTGGAACGCTCTCAATTGAACACTTGGAGCTAAAATTTTACAATGGTTAATTAACATTCTGATCCCACGTCTATTTTGTAGGAGTAAACAAAGCGTAACACAAACTATGTTTATGTATAATGGTGTGTTAGGCTCGGGCAGGCCTAGAGAAATTTGAAGTCGAAAATAATTCACAGACACTTGATACAACAACATATCGATGGTCGTTTGCACGTTTAATTCGTTGGGCCCATCGATATATCCTATTGCCTTGTCTTCTGTAAGAAACATTAAAATCCTTTTCACCTGGTGAGAATCTGCGCTGCAGCAGACTAGCAGCGCGGCCACGGCGACTGCCACCGCTCCGCTGGCTCGCATCATTGCACCTGCTAAATGCTTGTTTATTACGTAAAATGTAGAAGTACAGAGGCCGTCCTAAGGGCTTGCGATATTACACCTATATTGTAAGGCCTTTTGAGTTGTATATTGTAAACAATCTGTGCGAGCTCAGGACCTGACGAATTTCTTTTCCGCTTCACCCGTATTATTAAAATGGAACCGAACCGACAAGTAAAAGTTAATGCGGCATGAATAGAGTTAGTACTTAAATGTATCGACAGAATTAAAAATTATGAACGACTTTTCAACATTACTACGAGTATAATAATCTTTATTCTAAATGAGTGCTTTTATAGGCGTCTTCATAAATTTCATTCAACAAAATTAAATTTGCATTGTTTTCGATTTATTAAGGTATTAAACAAGTTATTATAATGTTTAGGATTGATGTTGTGCAGATGCCAGGAGCAATTCCCCCTAAATTTCAATTCCAATAATGTAATATAATAGCATCATAATTGCAATAGAATTGAAGAAAATTGAGTTGCCGACCTCCATCTGCTTCAAACGTAATTCCTTCGAATAGATTTATATTACCTGCAACTACTCAATTTAATCATATTGAAATCTGCAATATTGTACGACGTAAACAGCGGATAATTATGTACGTACCAGAATGTATTCAATAAGTAAGTTCTAATATTGCGGAAAATATGCTATGGTAAACGGATATAATTAAAGTTATAATAGATTATATTGTATACTTCAAGTTATTATAGCCGGAAGCAATTTATAGTTTTCTCTTAGCAGAGAAAACTCTTAACATAATATTTGCTTTAATACTAACCGGTTCTGGTAACCGGTATAAATGATCGTATCAGATAACGTTTGTTGAAATCTTCTATCGACACATGTTTCAATGAGCTTTCTCTTCACATAAATTGAACATTCAATTATAGCACTTAATAGTTGACGATAAAATATCATTGGAAGGCGACTGTTCTAACATAATTGAAGGAAGTGCTCTCATTCCGTTCATAAATAGATTGTGAGATTCAAATATTTAGTTGTGCAATTCCTACATATGTTACGGATTGCTTTAATACAAATTTAGAATGTATCAATAGGCGTAAATTTAATGAAAACTTTGTGAATTAAATTAAATGATAGGAATTTTGTAAAAACATTCTCGTATAGTAATATCAAGAAGATTTCAAAAATTCTTGCAACTATAGACATGGATTCAGTTATTCCCTTTAGACATATCTACCAGCAGTTTTCAATATAGACAACTTGGAAATTGCTTGCAAATTACTTGAATTTCAAATGGTCACAGATACTATCAAGCCAAAAAAATTAATACAGCTGAGTTCTTATTATATGAAAGGACCGCTGTAGCTCTGGCTACAAATGAACAAACGACAAACGATGTCTACAAACTATATAAAAGTCTTTCACTTTCTCGTCAGTTGGTATCTCATTATTGAGAATCGTCGCCAGTGTTCTTAATATTAATCTGTATTATTGAAATGTCTTCAGTTGCCTTTATCATTACATGGTAGATTTTGTTTGAGATATACTTCTTAAATTGGTCAGATATTTTTTTTTACATACAACATAAAAAGTAACTAAAACGATTTACAGCTACATAATTTAATGAGTTGTAATTACAGATGAATATTAATTGCGTCGGTGTTTCTTTGTGAGACCTCTGGGACACTATGTAAACACCCCCAGCACCTGAGTTAATTAAAACTATAAAACGTGATGAAATTTTAAAACATTTGTTAAATGACTGAATAAAAATTTTTGCTGTCATTTCGTGCTGTCTATTATTATGTATCTATAGTATAAGTAGCGATAGCCCCATAAATATTGCGTTTTGTGTAAGCAGTGACACCCTACTGTTGTGAATTTCAGTCTATCTATCCGGGGGTCAGGGATTAAATCCTGGTTTGCACCTCTGAATTGTTGTGTGTGTTTTATAACTTGAAACATTAAATATCACGAAGATGAAAATTTAACAATACGTTTTATTAACAAGTGAAATGAACACAGTAAAACTAGCGCCATATGTGACAATAATCATAAACAAAAGTTACGTTCGGAAACTACAATATTGATTTTATGTTTACTATTGCAACAATCACTCGATATAACGGTGAAGGAAAACATCGCGAGGAAACCTGCACGCCTCAGAGATACTATAAAGTATACAATATTTTGTGAGGTGTATGAAGTCAACCAATCCGCGTGGTAGACTTAATGCTAAAACCCTCTCACTATGAGAGGAGACTTGTGTCCAGCAGTAGAACCATAGAGAGAATTAAAAAAACATCAGAAAGTCGTGATGAAAACTATTATTTTATATTAAAAAGTAGATAAAAGGACGGCTCTACGTACACATGTATGTAAAACAGAAAAAAGCGACCTGCTGGGCTTTTGTTCCGCAAACATGAGTGCATGCAGCAGGCCGGACAGGTAATTGAAAAGCTTCTGTGTGCGCCCAAACAAATGCCTGCCTACGTCAAAGAGCTCAAAGCGTAACTTGTTGAGTTTTAGCTCTACACTCCAATAAACCCGGACTAATATATGCACGAATGTGTGCGAAACGGTACACGCAGTTGTAAATTTCATGAGATACATGTAAAGCTAAGCAATACCGACGTAGGCTATTTCAGACATGTGGCTGATAACGGCAAATTAGCACAAGCATTTCTGTGCTCACAAAGATACCGCAACGGACTTTCCCGAATAATTAAAAAAAGGATAAAAGGGCTGGGCTCACATACGAGTATAATTTGAATTGCAGTCAAAGGTTTGTTTGGTGATGACTTCGTATTCTTTTTGTAACGAAAAATTATTTTTAGGTATATTTGTATTAACATGTGAACAAGTTTGACCTTATGAAGCTCGGTTCTTAATACATTCATAGAATGATTGAACAGTTCGATTCACTTGTTGAAAGGAGCTGTCCTACGCTACGCTACGCTCATGTTCAAAATGCGTACACTCAAATCTTACACGCGCAAATAATCATACATTATTGCTCATAAATTTCCCCTATATATAGAACTCAATTGATTTCATAAATGTTTGACAACGACGAGCGATTTATTTTTAGACAGCCATGTTCTATTTCAAAACACGACACTTGTCAAGTACATTATTCACCTTTATGCATATGCGATATGTTACGTAGGTCGTTAATATACCTGCATACCGTTTATATAAATACGCTAAAGGTATACGACACTTAAAAAATTCGAAGCCAACTATAGTTTAAAAACATAATTTCCAGTATAAATGGAGCGTAAAACTCGAAGGCGATTTCAATTTCCGAATTAAAAAAATTCGTAGCTTTAAGTTTAAAGTTTAAAGTTATTTTAAAATGTTACGATTACGGACATCAATAATTACGGGATGAACGAGTATATTTTTTAAATAATCGTTTGAAAACGTATTTTTATCACTTTTTGTGATATGACTCCCGTTTCTGACGACAACCATTTATTATGTAAATACACAGATTTCTAAAATGTAAATTATGTATAAGTAACAATTATTCGGAAAGTTTTAAGTTTTAATATTCATACATATACATAGGTATGTATTTTTTTTTAAACGACCACCGTTGGCCGATATGTAACGAACAAAATGAAGAATCGTGCAATCTGAGACAAACGTATCTAAAACAATATTATATATATCATATGCAAGTCGGAATAGTTTGAAATATTCTATAATGATGAACCCCGATGAGAAAGTGAACTGAATTTTCAATTAAATATATAATATAATATAATGTATATGTTACTCACCTATGGTCACTGGTTAGCGGAGAATAAGGCTGCTGTTGAGGCGGTGGTTCTGGTGCGATGTGGCTGTGGAGCCTCGGCGCGAGCTTATATATGCGGCTCGCTGGGCGGGAGACTGGGCGGCCCGCCCTCCGCCTTGTTAACTTGTGCACCAAGGTGCGAACACCACGATGACCTCGTTCGAACACAATATTAAAGTTGTTGTTATTTAACATTATAAAGTAGTTTAAGCGAATAAAGCTTTTATTCGTACCTGTAAATGAGCAGCGATTGTGTCTCATGTCGTAATAATTCTAATTAAACCGTCTTTTGCGATGTTAAATTTGATATGTCAATTAAAAATAGAAGAAAAAAAACATTGATTTGTACAAAAAGATTATCGTGTCAATTTATGATACTTTATTTATTATAACCATTTTAATTTAAACTAAAGTAAATATTGTAATGTTTCAAATTAGCAGTTGTTAGAATAAATAAAGCTCGTGATAAGATCTTATCCCTTTGAAATAGTAATTACATGTTCATTCTGCATGTACAGTGTAGCGTTAACCAAACTCTATGTTATTCTATACTTAATATATTGTATTTATTTAAGTATCTCAATTAATAGGTAATTTCGCAATGGTCGAGGTTATTTTAAATTATTATTAGTATTTTAACAGTAAGGTCATGCCAGGCGCTGTCAGCTCATGAATGGGTGATTTTTAATAGCAAATATTAATGATAATCGCCATGCGTCGATAGAAGCTTTAAACAGTCAGTTCCGTTAGTTGTAAGTGGATATGAGTTGGTAAACTCTGATGGAAACTTTGAGTATGGTTTACATACTCGTATACGTGGCTGATCGATTAACCTTAGTTGAATATTGTAAAGTAATATTGAAAAAACCATAAAAATTGGTTCTGGAACTGATCCGTGTCTCTACTAATTGTTCAGAGTGTCAGATTGTTACTAGGCGACGAATAGACCAATAAGATCAGTATGTAAGTACATACATATATTTTATTATGCAAAAAAGTTATCAGTATCACACGGGTTTTCTTCGAATTACACAGTTAAATTGCCAACAATTGAACGTGCTCCACCACATGAGGTAGAGTATATATCCGTTTATGCGTTGAACGTTGTATTACATAATCACTTTTCAGACCCCCATCCGTTGTCTTATTGAATTACCTCAAAAGCGTCTTAACACAGAAGGAATATAAAATGATGTTTAAATTCGTCCAAGTTTTTCTTATACTCAGTGGCGAAAAATTCAGAGGTTTCCATCACAATTTATGTCCAAAACTTGACACACGATTGTCAATTAAATAGTGCAACTTCGAAGCAGAATGTTCCTAAGCTAATGTGAAAATAACGATTGCCTGTCGTCTTAATATTGCGTAATTCTATAAATAAAATCATGCAATTAAAATGGCGATGTACGAGCCAATTAGATTATCTTAATTCTAACTTTTACCGAGATCTTTACGATCTTCGTATTGTTACTTATATCATTTAACATATCGCTGAAATTTTGCGCCTACAAAGTAAGTGCTTTGATGTTAATAGGGATGCCAATAGGGTTCACTTACGTTGCAAAAATAAATATGATATGACAGGCGGAGAAACGTGCATGATTTCCACAGTAATATTTTTCGAAATAGTTCTTTTTACTCGACGCCGAGCTGACACATCGTAAAATACTTTTGGCCTTTTGTCCCTAATACAAATATATATGTACGAGTAAATATGTTGTACATATCGCGAAATGAAATATTAACTATGTATCAAGTAGAAAGTAGAGAAAGTGTGTGATAGTAGACAAGAAGGCAATGAGTATGTGATATTCATAATCATATTATAAACATGTCTTTACATGTTATATCATAGAAAAGCAATAGCTCATGGTTTCTTTCGCGTTGGGTATTTGTAAATCTATATTGCGTTTGTGACGTTACCAAAGTTTACTCGCGAAGAAGATAGAAACTGACAAATAAACCTAAAAATAGCGGTTGTTAAAGTTCTGTTAATTAGAAAACTATCAACTAAGCTACAAAAAGATATAAGTTTGAAATCATAGACAGATAGATAACGAATATGACGAATATATTTAAAAAAAAAACAGTAAAATTGCTTTAAATGTTCGATTTACAAATTTTAAAATTTCTTCGTAATAACATTGGTAGACTCTACAAAAACTTGAAAACTTTTTACCGACTGCCAAGAAGTAATGATAAAAGGCGATCTAATAACGTGCGTCATGTCACACTTGATATACTCGCAAGATGGTGCATTCCCGTCACATTCCGACCCTCGTTATTTAGCATCGTGAATATTGTACGTAGTAAAGATAGTAAATACATATACGTATACCTAAACCGAGAATATTGCATTTCGTAGCTTCGCGCAGCGTATATTTCAACTGTTCCACACTAGTTTTTCTCATTAAATTTATTAAAGTTATACTGCTCGAGTGGTTTTTGAAATCTAGCAAACTCTATGTGTTTATTTATTATTAGTGAAATAGCAATATTAAAAAGGATAAGAATGGAAGAGGTAGATCTAGAGCTACCTACGACAATTAAATCGAAAAATTACTATACGAATGCCAGCTCAGCCCTTAAATAAACGAGCCAGTAAAACGACTTGCATGAAACTAGGCGAGACGAAATAAGTTTGTGAGGACAGTCTCAGGCGGATGCCTGTAGTCTCTTCCAACCCCTGGGGGAAATAGACGTGTAAGAAGATTTGCAGGTCATCTGACATATTGTATGCAAACTGCAACTAACCGTGCAGTCGAAATTTATATAAGTTATTTACTGTAAACATGTACGTATGTACGTATGTTTATTACGAACTGATACGAATATGCATTGGTAGATATTTCAAACTGAATGTGGTTATTAATTTCATTGGAAACAATGTCAAGTTTTGAGTAAACCAATTTGTCAATGTATCGCGATGAAATTGCCATTAGACGTAATGAGTTTAACGGGTAGATTATAATTGAACATAATAATATACAATTCCAAAAGTATGCGAAATGCTCATAGATGCGGTAGAGAATCCTAAACTTGGAGTCTGAACCGTCTCAGTTATGAATGTCTCTAGCACGGTTGACCTGGTTTTAGTTTAGTTAGTTGATCTATGTACAAAATACAAGAAGTATTACTTAATTCTAACACACATTATTAATATAGTCTTTGAATCCAACAATTGCAGTTACCGTTGCGAATTCAAAAAGTTACTTACTTAACTATTTATTTTCATAACAGCAATGTTATTACTGCATTGAAAAAAATTAAATAAGTTACCACTGAAGTCATCATTTCGGTTGCTCGCACACTCCTTACCAAACACACCGTCATTCAGATTATAACATAAGTTTGTTTCATTTCATGACATTTGCGAATAATAAGCAATTACTTATTCAGATCATGGATATTTCAGCCACATTATGTGTTTCTTTAATATTTATATCAGGATATAATGTCGACGGCCTTAATTGTAGCTCGGCGCCTGATGAATGCTGTCCCTAATGAAGTAATTATTCGCTACAAATGGATAGCCTCTACAACGGTACAGTGAATTCGAATGGGAGTCACATGGACTCGTCAACATATTTATTAAAGTACATTTTGTACTTCGCCAAGATTGAAATATTTATAAAATAAATGGAAAATACTATAAAAAAAAGTGTTCGATTTGTTCTCAAATTGTGTCAAATTGTCTTTCAACGATAGATAAGACCGTCTTAATTTGTATTACAATGTTGGAAAACGATTACAGAAATAAATTAATAGGTAATTCAGATTTCTGTCTCCTTGATGATGGCGTAAATCTTTTTAATACATATTACTTAACATTATTTATGTGAATAGAATAGCAAAATGCAGGGTAGCAGTCACGATTGTGGCCGCTGCCGCCCGGACATCTGCAAACAACGTCTAATAGGACTGTAGGAATGGGACTGTCAGTGTGAATTAGTTCAGTTTGTGTTAGATGTTAATAAGCACGTTAGTTGGGTAGTATTCATTGGCAAGAGGTATGCAGAAATCGGAATGCTAGTAACTTTAGTCAGTATATGTAAGTTCAAGTGCAGATCATACTAGTTACTATGATCGCTATTTCAGTTTGGTTACAGACCCGTGGAACGCGTCTACACACTTCAGGCCCAAACACAAATGATAGTAATAAGCTATTTCTCGGTAGGAATGGGTGAAGCGATGGCACACTTCCCTTGCGAACCGTAATACACATTCTAAAATATTAAAAACGGAATGTAATATGTACAAAATAAAATTATTAATTTATTAACAACAATGATATTATAAGCAAATGACAATACGAGTATTAATAACATCGTTGCCTATGGCCATAGAAAACTGAATATAACGATATCACTATTCTGTTACGTTGATAGAATGCCAGCCAGCGCTTAAGTAGACATTGCATTTGAATATTCGGTTTCTATCGATCAGGATGTCACAGAGAATATACACAGCACGCTGATCTATCCCTGAATAATGGACGAGATCAATATAGCTTTAACAGCACGCTGGTATATAAGGTCAAGGATCATTAAAGTAAATTCAATCAATAATTAGCACTTATGTACGCTACGTATATATATACTTCAGAGTACCTCTAGTGGGCCTACGTGATGGCTTTTAATGAAGGTAGAGAACGCGAAAGAAGTTTGTCCAGATCGTATTTGGTGGAAATAACTAGTGTCTGTCTACAGTGCAAATATAGATATAGATTTAGATAGATATTGAATAGACAAGGTAACTTGTTAAATTCGGATTAACTCCTTTCAGTTTCAGTAATTGTGTTTATTGATTTGCATTGTATTTTGTACGTTTGTAGGATTTTTTGGTACTCCTATAAACTCATTAAAGTTGCTAGTTAACTTGAACGTTGACTTTCTATAGACAGTTTCTCTTCCCTACTTTTAAAGTAAAGTTCAACCCAATTTGTGCACACCTTGGATCTTACCTTACTTTGTGCATACCTTATCAGAAAGTTGACTTACTAAGGAGGAATAAATATACATATTGCAGTGCTTAATAGCATTTTACATAAGATACATTTTTTTCGACTCTTTTATTATTTCACTGTTAGATACGAGTCTCCTCTCGTTGCGATAAAGTTTCTAGGCCATATTATACCACGCTGGCCAAGTGCGGATTAGCAGACTTTACACACCTCGGCAAATATGAAAACTTGTTACATCTCTAAGGTGTGTACTATGAATGATATTTAAATTTTAACTTATAACACACTCAATTTTATAAAGTCAGAGGTGCCTGCCAGGTTTTGAATCCCAGAGAGGGAAATTGAATTTCAAACCACTAGGTTATCATTTCTAAGATGTATAATACCTATTATGTCGAAGTTCCTTGCTTGCGGCATATATTTTATTAACATGTTGTTACAAAATGTATTCTGTTCAAACGAACAAAATTTATAGCAGTGACAATTATTATAATTAACGTTTTCGTGCCATAAATCTTTATTTTTCCTAACGCAACTCTCAAAATGGTAATTACAGAGTAACAAAAAAGTCGTAAATTGTAGCAATATTACATATTATATATTTTGACAGACATGTTTTATTAAGTTTGAGTAAAAGGATGATGCTTGTGGATGGAAAATGAAAATTTATGAAACAGAACGAGCAACAGCTTCTGGAAAAAATGTAATATTTTATTAAATTAAGCGATGATTTTTTTACATTTAACATTTTAAATGTTGACGTTCTACAGCCTAATAAAATGTCATTGTATTAAACACTGAATTTGAATTCGAAAAACATGGTAAATATTAAGGTGTTATTCGAGTAGTCGTTGGCTATGGCTTTTTGAGCCAATTCCATTATCTAGAGTGCTCTTGAGATTTAATAACAGCACTTGACACAGAGTGGCGATACAAATCTAAGTTCTATATGGACTGCGATATGCCACTGAATGATGTCATGAGATATACTGCGTCAATAGATTCGTTGTGAACCGCGCCGCCCTGTTGAGGAGACCGCCGTTTGGTAGGCAAAGCTACAAATTAATACATTTTCAAATTACAATTTTGTCATTATGCTGCTCATCGGAATTAAAAACTTGTTTAATCCAAGTTTGTTGACGGAGGTTAGTGGGTTGCGGTGGTCCTATCTTGCACCAGTGATATTACACTTTGTAATTCATTTTCTGCTTCCGTCTGCTGCCGTTAAGTGCTGCTGTTTCTATAAGGTTATGCGTCTATATCAAATTAGACGTAGAAAGCAGGTTGCCCTGACTGATGAAAAGTTTTAATTCATCGGTGTGTTTAATATTTATTTAAATACAGATAGATCTTCGAGCTTAAGATTAAGTAAAGATGTTTTCAATATATCCTGTTTATTTATTATCACGCCATGGATAATTAAATAGGTACTTAAGAATCTTGGTTCCATGACATGTGGAGAAAATTTTCCTAAATATCAATAACGTAAACTTTACAAATTCAAATAAATAAAAATCTTCTTTCTCCGTTAGGTTCCGTACAGGTACAGATTGCAGTTGACAGCATGGTATTCAGGCGACCTACTTTTTTTATAAAAAAAAAAAACATTTATAGCGGCTGTTATATGCAGACATTTTAGTAAAAGCTCCCGTCCTTGCTGGTGACTGACAGAAGATATTCCCTGCGGTACGATAAAAACGTCGAGCATTATAGAAACCAATGCAGAGGTGTCTAAGTAGAATACAGGTTTGTTTGTGTTAACTTAAAAGCCGTAACGTAACTTAACTTAACATAAATAGTATTTACTACGAATAGACACTTACTTACCCAATAAGCTCTATTATACCATACAGTACCTACATTCAAATATTTTTAGAGTAAATTACGAAAGAGTTGAAGTCTATATCATAGCACTCGACCGTTGTTTTAATTATTCAAATTACACTGAATTAAGCGAATAGAATTTTTGAATACTTCCACCGTACAACTCGGGTACGCACTTAAATAATGGTGAAGTGATTTTTCTGATATTAATAAATTCCCAGATAAGGGAGTGCCGGGTTCGTTGAAAATTGGAAAACTTGATTAATGAATTCCCATTTAGGCGTCAGAAGACCGTAGAATTGATTTGGAGTGACATAGATTGAGTCAGGGCGGGCAGGAGTAACGTAGCGTACATATATAGGTACTACAAAAATTTTCTCTCTTATACAGGTATTTTATTATAAAAATTGTTAAGATATTATTATTGTGATAAAGATAATATATCTAACAATGTTTGCTATAATTTTAATACCCCATTCCTTTCCTGCAATGTGTTTGAGTGTTATAGTTTTATTGTCAGCAGAGGGCACGTGTAACTCGTCAATAGCACGGTGCATTGTATCTTCCGTAAACAGTTACCATACTAATAGGACATTAGCGATGGAGTTCTACTGAGAATAAAATAATGCAAAATGTGTATCAATCTCATTAACGGTTCCTTCATGATGAAGCACTGACATTTTTCTCAGCAATGTTTTTGTAAGTAATTATAGGATTACGGCTGCCTACGATCTGGACTGATGTTTAGTTAAGTGCACTCTACGACGTAGCAAGCTTATCTATAAAATGCCTATTCACTGTTCTCTTGAACAATTCTAAGGCGAGGACGATGCGTGACGGCATGTAGCTCCAATCTACTAGTTACATAAATAGGGAACGAGCTTAACCTAGAGTTGCCACTTTAACTCACACATAATACCTATTATCTAAATGTTAAGCATGTTTCATAACTGGGAATCGCTCAACGACTACTTGTGAGTGGACTACTATTGCAGAAATGTCCAACTAACACTGAAGGTACATCTTTATTGTTATTTTAGTCCAAAATATATCCAATAGTGGAATTTTCTATAACATAATTTTTTTATAAGTAACAGTTTATAACTGAATGTACCTCACTGCTATTAGAGATCAATAAAAAGGTAAATTGACTTGAGCCGGCCTTTTAGTTCCATCGCATATCACCGATACTTGACCTCTTCTGTGTACCAATGAATTGTGAATATTTCATACTGTATTTTTTGAAAGCAATTGTTGTATTACACTGTTACCAGCGTACCTACATTTTTGTACAATTTCTATTGTATCTATATAATAAGTTTTAGCATAATTTTGAATAAGCGTGGCTGTAGGGCGTCATAGCTGTCTATTTTGTAAATTTGTTCATGTTGTTTTGAAAATAGGGCTTTTCGATCTCGTGGATCGTAAACGATAGTTAAAGTTGGGCAACTTTGAGTGCGGTCACTTATTAGACCTTGGGAGGTATTCATTTGAGTGCGGTAAAAGGTACGGAAGGCGAAAAGGCGATTTGAATAAAATTTGGTTGTCACTCTTTAGCATTTAAACAAGCTCCGAGGTGATGTTCAAGTATGCTCCGGGAATTTCAATGTGCGTTATATAATTAACAAAACAAGGTTCGAAATATTTTTGTATAAAATCAAACTACACAATGCAGTGTTTATATATGTATTTTGGAAATTTCTTGAAAACGCTTTAGTGGTTATACAGTATGGTATGTGAAAATATTATTATTTCATAGTATTATTAATTATTTTGGGAATGAAAGCTCCTCAACCAATCAACTTCGCTCGCAAACATAACACAGCGAAAGCTGCGTGCCATTAATATTAGAGGAAATTGAAAATTTTATTTTTTAAATAAAGAGATGGATATCATACTCGTACAATAAATATACTTACATTAAATGTATGTATGTACCTACGGTATTCTAACGTTGTAATACTTCTATTAATTGAAATATCGTACAAAATATATTTTTGCATTACTATTTGAAGGTGACTCTTTATCTATAACCCACATAACTGTTCGTGAGTAGTGAGTGGCTGAAAATCAACTCTATTCGGGGTCGGGATGAGTATCACGCGTCAGCAACAACGATTTGTCAAGATTATGTGTATATGTTTTCCAATGCAATGAACTAAAATATGTATTATTATGATCTAATTTTCAGCCAGCTGCGGTTCCTTGGGAAGTGAAATTTTAAACTGCAGAAGAACTATGAGGTATATCGCAATCATGCTTATCGCCTGCAAAAATAATAATAACACATTAACAATAACAAAATTCTTAAATGTAATCTTTGACATACTATAAATTAGATCCACGTAGTTGCCTGCTAGTGCAGGCAAACAATAGCTTGTTTAATTACGACCACCGGAATTGAAACCAAAAGTGCTTTCTAATAACGGAAACACCCATGAATATTTGTCGTTCACCCGCCCAAGAGCCTATCTCACCTAGCGGCTCTTAACTTTACGGATCACTATAATTTGTAATCGCATTAGGGCTACGAGAGCATCAAACGGAATACCATCTTGTCGCTCCGCGGATTTCCATTTGAAATGTATCTACACACGAGCTAATACTCGCTGATGGTCGTTTTTATTAATCGTTTCTGTGTTTATGAAAGTATGTTGAGCAGTCCGTCCCGGTTATTATCGTGAGGTATCTTTAAGCCTCTGCGAAGGCTGCAAAGATAGTTTAAAAAACATCCGGCAGTTGGATCGATTGACCCATGCTTCCTCTGCGCCAATCCGCACTAGAGCATGCTCCAAGCTTCTTGCAATTACATGACAGAATAATAATGGTACGTGTAGGTTAGATTTCCGTTAACCCATTTTAAATCGATAATGGGAATTTTATCGTCCACTGGCTTCATATTATCCATAATCGAAGGTACCTACCTGTTTCCATGAATATAGATTATTAATTATTTAAATAACGTTTGGGTACACAATACGGCTATACCTTAGAGGACCAATATTGACTTTACCCCAAATACTTTTAGTAAACAAAATGTATTGTACCTTATATTAAGGTCACTTACAACGTTATGAATTTCTTTTCATATTTTGGTATCAAATAGCTATTTATGATTGTATTTTTCGAATAAAACTAATGGTTTATTTATAAAGGTATTGAAACAAAACACTTATAATTTAAGCGGTTTAAATGCATTTGTTTCCAAAAAACATTTTAAAACATTAATATTTATCTTGTCTCTGTGGATCGGCGTATAAATTAAGGATAATTGTATTAGAGATCGCCTTTGGCGTCAGATTTCATAGTACTTAAGGTCCTATTCCGCTACATCAGGCGGCATCCATTACTCCGTTTCAGGTAATTGCTAGGGATGGATGTAATACAAAATTCATTCGAATAATTCTTAAGCTATCGTCAATCTCCACGTATTTTGTATTAAAAAATGATTATTACCTATTTCCTTTAAAAACTTAAATATGTATAACACTTTATATATTTAAAATACCTCAGCATAAATTTAAAAAAAAGCGAATCCTACAGATTACATCTTAATTTTAAGACCAATCTATTCGCAATACTTTTGTATTGTAGTCAAGAATTCCCAAAAAAACTGTAGGTTAATTGTGAAACTGAAAATAGTTCAACATTTTAGACCCAAATCGTATTGCAACCCGAATTACATGGTGATACTTATATCGAATGATCTTTTACGATAGCATCACTAGTCATTGCGTCGTTTCACCGCTGTCATTTTGTACTGTAACAATAAAACTCGTATTATCTGTCCCGGAATGACGTGTCAAACTTCAACCGCATTATAATTATTTAAGAGGTTTTTCCGAGGAAAACAGGCTCAACGTTAATTTTTAATGACAAACCGGGATGTCACCTGACGTTTAGCAAATTAGGCCTAAAAATGATTTTACAGGCCGTAATAATATGTGTCCAGGGTGTAAAATTACGAATATCTTATATGAAAAAGTATTCTCACTTTTACTTGCTGGTTATTTATTACATTTACATGGCTGCCTATTAATAGTGTCTGCAGGATGTACAACATAAATTCTTGTTTCAGAATTCTATAACAAGTAGCGTAGAATTTACGTTGAAAATAATTAAAATAACAGCTATTAACCGTGCTAATGCTAATACGAACCTTGCCTATTTGTATAAAATATATGTAATGACTGTAACTTGATTTATTGTTCAAACAATTAATCAACTAATAATGGAAGTTGATATTATTATATTGATTTAAGAAAACATGCAAGCGTCTTGTTGCTATGGGTTAAATATAAATTAAATCAAGTAATTTACGACGCGAGGGTATTTAAACTCCACTAAACCGCACTGAAGTGGCGTGGTGGAGTATACTCCAGGCTCTCGTCGGTGTGGAAGAAACGGCACGACCCACTAGTGGAACGGAAAAAAAAACTAGTCAAATTACGCGACTTCCGTAAACTGATGACGCGTCAGAAAGTACCAATTGCCTCGTACAATGTTTTTAATGTGAAAGTAACTGTACCTATACCTATGTCTGTTAGGCAAATTAGTCTACATCGCAGGACCGAGTGTGTTTGTTTAGGTATGGTGGTAACTTATGCGCTGGGAAAAACACTAGCTAAACAAAATTTGCTTTTCAATTACAACATAAAAAAGCGGGATAATAAATACAGTATACTTAGAGTGGAACACACATTTAGATTTTAGTAGAACCGCTATAGCCAACAACTAGTAGTTACATAAAGAAAATGAAATAATTTCATGGCTCATTAAGATAGGCTCAGATCATCGTCGTTCGTTAGCAATGTCTTTGATCTCGGCCACAACTATTAATTTAAAGTGACATCAGCTAAGTTTAAGGGGGAGCTTCGAAACAACGTATTAAGGACATTGTACCAGCAATTAAATAGAAAAGTGTGTATGTATGTAGTGTATTTCGTTATATTCCAAATTCAAATACAATCATCATCATGAGTAGTATAAAACAAAGTCGCTTTCCGCTGTATGTACCTATATATGCTTAGATTTTTAAAACTACGCAACGGATTTTGATTCGATTTGTTTATTTAAATAATGTGATTCAAGAGGAAGATTTACATGTATAATAACATACATTATATAGTAGAGAAATACTGTTATAATTTATATGGCTGTTTTGCCATTTGCCGTTTGCCGGGTCAGCTAGTTACATATTATATTCAAGTTGATTATTATATGATCCTTTATATATATTACCATATTATACTTCTTAAACACTATTCTTAAATCGTGTATAACATATTAATAAACATAGTGCAAACTTACAAACACTGGACTTGCTTGAAAGTTTCCGTTAAACTTGAATTTCTAGGGTCTACGGTAAAGGCATACTTACCGACGCCAATAATTCCCTGTTAACGTGAGCGTAGCCTTTCAAACTAACAACCGCTGGATTCATTTCTATAGCCTGGATGAAGTGATCGATCTACGCACGCAAAAACATAATTACTCATAGTTTTGTATGACTGTTTGTTTGTTATAAATTTTAATCTAAATATACATAGGTACCGTCACGATTAACTAGCTATTTCACTATAATCGCAGGTACTCTATTAGGATTTTTTTTAAATTTTAACTCATTACAACATTTTTATGGTGTGGATATATAATTATTATGAATACATTATCTGTATACAAGTCATATATTCTGTCTTTACCTCCTTCTGTGTGGGCGTGTCAACTGATAAGACATCGATAGATAGTAACGTGTCTTGAACTCCGGCTGCAACCTGTATTTGAAATTTAAAAGTATTAAAATGATGCTGCGAAAACTTTAAGGTTAATTTAATGACATCGTATTTCACCGTCCAATATTTATAGACATAGAATATTAATATTTAATGGGAAAAACATTTAATACAATTAATTAACAATCATTGAAAAAAATAAAATTAAGTATATAGTTAATTTTACGAGACCTTAAGCGTTGACTTATGGGAACAATCCGCGAAAATGAACAGCAAAGTCGAGCAGTATGCGACATCAACAATCAGACCTATTTCCTTGAAACTAAACCCAAAACCATGGTCCACTATTTCTGATAATGCCCCATACACTGCAATCGTTATGTTGAAATACCTGATAATTAAAATACAACGATTAAATTAAGAGCTGTGCAAATACAAAATATTAATTGTGTACCTGCCATCCATTTATACCTACAATACTTTATCATCATCATTACATTAGATAACCAGCCCGTCCGACGGTAAACTGACATAAGTCATCCGGTAAAGTTTATCATTTTCCTAATGCTACCTGCAGCATACTCTCAGTTAAATATTATTTTTTCTGTAACATGGTTCAGATTTGATCCAAAAACCTTACGAAACCCAATTATTGATAAATATAGGTACATATAATTAATTACGTACATGAAGAGACAGTAAGTGGAATAAGTACGCGCATAAGCGTTCCCGAGGGATTGCAGTAATTCAGATAGATTGAGCCAGAGAAAACGATAACTCGAAATCGACTTCGCCGTGCATTCAACATTTACATCCTGAAATAATACCATAGATTAAATAACAATATAGGTAACAATATAGGTATTTGCGATAAATGGCTTTAATACCTATCAGTGACACTATAACAAAACGTTTAGTTTATCATGTCGAAAAAACTCATTTTAAAAGTACTAATATAACATAAAATAACAAAAAAACAAATGCTTTATACGACAATTTCATATCTACTTATTTGTTTTTGTTAACTGTTTCCGTCGTGTTTCAATAAAAACAAAGTGGTTTTTAACAGGGGCTTCCAAGCTTGCTACAAAAATAAAAATTTGCCTTTGACTATTATCTTACTATGTATTTTTATATACAGTAAGTGCATTTTGTCACTATTATTTCCTTTATAAAACAAATATCATATCGTACTTACCCGTCGAAAACATTCAGAGAGACTTTGTGATGCAATTTTAATTCCTTTGCAATTGATATACCAAAGAGCGCAATTCATATTGATCATAGTTATAATATGGTAGTAAGCTAATGTGTGTCGTAAAGGGAATCCATCGAGCAATGCACAAAGGCTTAGAAGGAAACATATGGCGAGTAATAGACAGCCCACGCTGATAATGACAATCAAATTCTTTAGGTTTGGAAACTGTAAGTCTTCACCAGTAACTCTATAATAGCGGACCTAAAAATATATTTACATATTTATAAAATACTAGTTGTACTAGTAATAATACTAAAGAATATCTTACACGATAAATTATTAACTTTGCGAGTCCTTAAATTTCACTTTAACCAAAAAGTTCATTACTTATTCATTTTTATAGTGCTTGATACTATTTTACCCCCTTTGGAGGTTGATTACAGTAAACGTTAAATACGTTTTTCTTTATTTCTAAAGAAAACGATAAATACTTAAATATCTTTTTCATAGGGTTTACTTTATACTTGGCGGATTTTCAAACAAAATTTCCGCACCTATTTAACTCCGTCAGGAATGGAATATCAAAAAAGCCTTCCGTGGTAAGTGTCTACATCATATAAGCAATCCACTGTCCCTATTTTGTTCCTAACTCCACAGCATGTCTTTTTTATATACAGGTACCAATAACTATAACAATACCAATATATAGAAAGTTTCCTACAAATATAACAAATAGAACAACTTGAACAGCCTAGTGTCCTTATCGTGCTCTTCAAATTGGAAAGATAATGCCAGCTAGTCGACCACAAAACTTACTTGAAATTTCCCCCAGTTAGTTTTGTAGATAGCTACTTGATGTGCCACACCCCAGCCGACGAACGGTATCCAAAAGTGCGGCACGAGGAAGACCACAAACAGAATAGCGTAAATGTAATCGTCAAATTTCCTAATCGACCGTAGAATCATGATCCGTTCGTAGCCAACAACGAGGACCACCATTGTAGCGACGATGTAGAAGCAAATGGCGTAGGCGGTGGCACGTGATTTCCAGCTGAAGGTTATGGTACCTTCAACAATATAGACAATAAGAAATAGGTATTCACCACGCTATCCGGAGTTCTAACTACTGTGTGTAATTGAAAGTATGTATAACATATGTAATTTCAATGCTTGTAATCAACTTATTAGTAGTACCTGGGCGAGATCGCGTAATTGGCATTACTGCTAGTGCTCGAAATAGCACGAGAAGCAGCTTGTGGTCCCGATAGAACTGGTCGTGAGTCTCGCAAGTATCGCCGTCTTGGGATGAAAGCATGTTTCGCTGCTGCCTTTCCTGTTTCATTGCAAAATAACAATACCATTCTTGGCGTTTAACATGCACTTATTATAGGTGCAATGTAATTATTATTATTAGTGGTTACAAGCCTGCGTATTTTCCATGTGCTGCATACGGGTTTGTTTGTGCGTATTCATTTGTATCGATTTGTGCATGTATGCAACGTCGAAAATGGTAAGATTCAAACATCGGAAATGGAAGTTGAAAATATTTTACGTGAACACAAAATCATCAATTATGTAACATAATGGTAACATCTGGAAATCACATATCTACTTACATAGTCTTTTTGGGTCCTCTCAAAAACAACTTTATTTTCATAGAGATGTTTCATATCATTTTGCAGTAAAGCGTTAGTGATGCCCTCGTCAAATAAATGTTCGTCTGCTATCATGTTTTCTGATAGCTCTGTTCAACTTGTCCAATGGTATGATTACTACTACCAAGACGATGAAGAAGAGCGAAATACAGGTTATTAATTAATAGGGCTTATACATTATTCATACCTCGGTATTAACGGACAGGTAAACACGATGTGTACGTTTCATTAAGTATTTAAGATAACGAGAGAGTCGCTTTACGAATATGTAATTCATAACCGAGTCCAACATACTAATGAACGAGCTTAATCGCTTTCAAAGGGTTGTGATGATTAATATATACTTCATAAATTTGTTACTTATATCGACTGCAGCAATTAATGT
>DWUN01000006.1:0-47445 GCA_018249975.1 Passova gellias
AAGGACATTTTCTATGTTTTTCACTTGGAAATAAATCGAATGTTTTCGTGGCGCTCGATTAACAAAGTGGGTAGATACGTTCATTTGGCCGTACTGAAAGAAGACAGTTTTTCACTTCCGACTTTGTTCATTGCTGCAGTCGAAATGTTTGTTTTGGATGAAAATCGAACTCACGACCTCCGGCTTTACAGTCAGTGTCTCTAACCAGTCAACCACGAAGCCAGTCAAGTAACAGTTGTATTACTGCAGTGCTATACATTCTTATTACTCAGAACATTTGTAATTTGCTCTAAGAGGTGTCATTACCGGTTCATTGCTGGTTAACTGACATGTTTAGTTTATTTTTTATGAATGAAAAAATATCTGACTATTTCAACGTATCGCGTACCACGTTTGAAGCCGTGAGAAAACACATTGTCGACGCTTCGGAGCCCACGTGACTGCGACACATCGGGTTATCGTCAATCATCACGAAACTCGAATAAAAATGTTTGAAAAACCCACGAATCTGATTAGCGACACTTTCGCCGTTTTATTGTTCACTAGCTTTTGCCTGCGACTTCATCCGCATGGAATAGTGACTTTAGGCAGCAATTTAATTGTCTAGGATACTTTTATTGCTTATAATGTATCGTAAAAAATTAAAATGTGCTCAAAGTTATTATTGTACGCGGACGAAGTCGCGGGCAAAAGCTAGTTATACATAAACCTTCCTCTTGAATCATTTAATATATTAAACAAAACCGCATCAAAATCCGTTGCGTAGTATTAAAGATCTAAGCATACATAGGGACGGACAGCGGAAAGCGGTTTTGTTTTATGCTATGTAGTGATACTTACGCATCTATTTACGTATAGGCAAGCAACGTAACGCTTTATACGAAATAAATACAGATCAAGCAAACGACCAAAATATCACCAGGCATCTGTTTACTGTATCGAGATCACAGAAAGAAGCAGACTTAGAAAAATGGTCAACATTGTACATAACATACCGCATAGTGGTAAAGGGCCTTAACGAGGATCAAATAATTTCAGTGAAGATTGATTAATTTGATATGCGCTTTAATTAACTTCTTCATATAGGTACATTAATTACTAGCAATATGTTAAGTAATCGATGACACTTTTACCTATATACGACATTACTACATCACTCTACATAGTCTAACTTTGAAAAAAGCTTGGAGCATACTGGACCACGCTGGAACGGAAGCAGCATGCTCGTGCACAAGAATAAGTAACAACTAAGTTACATAAAAGCAATATAAACACTCGACTAAATATTAAAGATGCATCGTCTCTTAGTCCGGCTAATTTTATGATTTTATCACCGATATAACGTTCATAAAACCATCGAATCGCACAGTTTACACGCATTTATTGTATCGAGAAATCTATTTACGATCTACGACACAAAAGTTCAAACAATCAATAGATTTATCGGAGCGTCCGCGATGAGTTCATCAGCATTTAAGCCGTTGTAAATTGCGGCTGGGGGTCCGCTACCTGCCGGCTTTATTAGCCGATGGACAAAAGAATGCGAAATGTGTTAAATCGCACAGATGGGTATCGCAGCCTAATTCGATTAGGTTAAAAGAGTTGATTTTTATGTGACCACACGTTTATCTGAATGCGAACCCGAGAGATGGCGTCGGTAGCGCTTTATCGATATTACGCTTTTTTTAAATCGATAGCGGACATCTTAATGTGTTTGGGCCAAAAGAAATAGTGTTATTATTTGCGTTTTAGTAATTCGTATTGAGTGCTTGATTGTGAAGTATGACCTTGTGACGGAATGTATTGGCACCTACGTAAATTTATTTTAATGTGTGCCCGGTGCATGGTAATAGGCTCACCACCTATTCCATTGTGGGACTTAAACGTAACTGGTGCAATGTGGGGGTGTACTACACTCCTCTGCCTACCCCTTCGGGGATTACAGGCGTGATGTTACGTTTTTTTTTTAAATGTTTATCTCCACGGACTTGCCGTCCGTGCCCTTCTTAATTCGTAATTATAATTGTTTTTCAGCAATTTGTAGCTTTTGTTTTTTTTTGGTTTACTCTTATCTATGTATTACATTTGCGGTCAATTCAAATACCAGCCCAAGTTCTACTTAATTTGAATAATAAGTAATATAAATTTATATAACTATAAACACAATACAATTTGTAATTAAATAAATTTCAATGAACCTAATTTTCAAACGGAACACATCGAACTCATAGCTGCAGAAATACCATTATATTTCCCCTTCCAACAATCGCTCAACGAGCCTCGGGAAGGTTTCACTCGAACTCGTATAAATACCTCGGTAGAGTCGGCGTGCGGCTCCGGCTCGGGTTCGGGCTCGGAGTCGGGCTCGACGTCTCCGTCGGAGTCCGGCGGCGCGGCGGACGGCCCCTCCAGCTCGGCCTTCCCGCGCCGCGCTCTGGGCGCCGGCTCGTCGTCGGCGAGCGGGTCGTCCTCCGTTACCGCGTCGGTCTTCTTCGCGTCGGCTTCGGAATCCTGTCGTTGGCATTTCTAATGTAACATCGCGTGTATCGGGTAATGTTACTGGCGTGTAATTTAATAATTTGTCAACAGCGACATAGCTTGTAACGAACTATATAATTATATTGCAATCGTTGGACGGAGTCGTCGCATAACGATATAAAAATAAATGTAACATTTAAATGTAAATTCGAATAAACAGTTTGTCTAAACTTTTCGCCGAAAATACTAAATTCTTATGTCAATAGCGCAGGTAGATTCATTACAGATAATGCGTATATGAACAATATTAGCTGTTATAGAAAAAACACTCACCGACTTAGGTCCAAAGCATAAGTAGGTTGTAAAACCGATAACTATGAACGCTCCGATGATGACAATAGCATATACCCAGGGGTTTTCGCCGGCAAACTTCAATGCTCGTTCCACAAATGAATCCTAGAAACAAGCATAGCTAAAATCTAGCACTACACTAGCATAATATTTACTGCTAACTTGCATTAATTTTTATGGTGAAAGATTTAATTTTAGCATCTTAAAATAAACATGTTAGCAAAGTTTTTCAAATACAAATCTAGCACAAAATTGCCACTCGAATGTGATATTGGTAACTCTGTAACCGAACACGACCTCTCTCAATCGCTTCACGAGATAGGCAATGTAGATGGACACGGGTATGCCGCAGTAGATGGCGTACATGGCCCAGTAGCCCGGCCGGTAGTTGGTTGCGCGCAGCACGCGGCCCCACAGAGAGTGCTGCAGTTATATTGCAATATACCTTGTTGCTGTAGTTTATTTTATTATAGATGCACAAATACTGCTTTATTACTGTGTGGCCACTTAACTATGATATGAGAAGCAATTGTGCTTCATTGTTCTGTGGGAATAATGTGATGAATTGTTATATGACCATTTTTACCCTGTTGGTCTGTTGAGCGGTAGTAGTAGTACTTTGATATTCGATGGAATCAAATGCTGTCAGGATTTAATTACGATGACATTACCGCCACCCCGGTTTTTGGCAAAAACTATAAGTGCTGGTATTGTTAGGGTCTGGTTTAAAAAGAGACTGCCACATCCAGTTATTTCTATATTGATGATAGTTAATTTGCATCAGAAATGTTGCACAGAGATATCTACATAAAATCAGACGACTGCCCATATAACTTCTTCAATAGACTGTCCCGGTAACTGCCCATTACAAAAAACCATCTAAGGGTGGGATTTGATGGCTGAGTATATATCATTAAAATTGTGATTGTGGGTGTACAGGTGTATGCGACTTACAGAATCACTAGAGATCTTGGCTCGTTTGAGGGCATAAGTTTGCCTGGCCCACTCCTCAGCCACGGCCTCGTCGTCTGTTATGATCAAGTTGTCGAACAGCAGCAGTGGTGACATCGACCACAGCTCGAAGCCCACTGCGTGCTGTGAGAACATTAATATGTTATATTGAGAATGTATTTTATTAATTATGCTCTTAGAAATATAATGTGAACAAGATACGCTAACAGATTCTGTGTAATATATTTTCAAATTTGCATTCACATCTATATTGGAGGTTACATTTATGTTGCAGCGACGAATCATCTTATTATATTTATATATTTGCAGTTTTATCACTTACATTTATATCTTAATCATAAGAAAAATATTACAATCATTTTACACAATTACAATAATTACGCAACCTCAAATTACGACTCATTGAATATAAAGTAGTTTAATAGAAGATAACATTTGGGACAGCATCGAGGAACTATTCCTCCATGTGTTAATTGTATTGTCACTGGTTGTCACCTACATTGTCTTTGAAAACATAAAATTTTAATTATCTAATCATTGCAACATATTATCTCATTTGTTCAATACAATACGCCTACTGAATGTGTGCTATAGATACCTGCAAGGTTACCCGAGTCCAACATATATATAGAGTTTAATGAGCAGTAAGGAGAAAAACAATTGGTATTATAGATACTGCACTCACGATAGGCGTCATACGGAACGGATGTTCGTCCTTAAAGTAGTCTGGGTTCGCTACCCGCCGAGGGGTCCATTTGCCTTTGTAGTTCGGGTTGGTTATAAGCGGGGCGCGCCAGATACCCTGTGTACATGAAACGTAAAACTAAAATACATCACTGTATTCCATTGCTTAACTGATTGTTTAATAATGGATATTTAGCGCAAAGCTTATCGGTTTTCTTCAACAAACTCCTAGTTATTCATGCATTGAAGAATGGAGGAGTGTGATTTTTGCAACAGGCAAGAAACCCGTACCTTTTCAGAATTAATGAAAACAGGGATTTTTAAAGATCGCATTTTGCATGAGCATGTGTCACAACAGAATATGTTTAAGAGTAAAGAATGAACTTGTTTAGTTAAGCAAATAACCTTGTAACTAGGATTAGGGATAAGAGGTGGTTTCCACGTGCCACAGCCAGGTGCGTTGCTGCATGCGGGGTTGTCAATCAGGGGTGCTTCCCATTCCCCATCCATCTCCTCGTCCCAGTCATGAGGCTTCTTTGCCTCTGGATCTGAAAGACACATACAAACCATTGTTTTGTTTCATAATAATCAAACAGTGTAATTCAAATTACTATAACCTAGATATTTGTAAAAAAAATTATCTTATATTATGTGATTTGATTAAACATACAAAAAAAAATGTGCTATAACTAGAATTGAAACCGCCTCTCAGATTAAAACTAAAATTAAATAAATAGGATCAAAACTTACCTGGGATCATCTCACGCTCATTCTCTAGCCAGCCATCGGGTTTGACCGCATTCGGGTCCACAATCTGTGCAGGTGCTTCTTCGTCCCAATCATCAGGCTTTGTGGCTGTGGGGTCTATAATCTGTAAAGTTATAAAGTATGTAAAAAGTTATATTCATTGCTGTTTGTCAATGTCATCACAAATCGTAAAATTTTGCTCTATTTACATTGAAGTATTCAATTATCAGTTACATTTTTTATTAACACTCCAAATATTACGTTTTGAATAAAATTTCAATTTATGCTGATTGCATATTAGATCGTCGAAAATTGGAACTGTTCATAAAAATTAGAAAACTACTTTCGGGCGCGAAGCAATAAGACTTTTGTAACAATTTTGAGGAGAAGTAACATTTTTAAGTATATATCATATGGTACCTTTTCTCTCTCATCCCAGTCAGCTGGTTTGTTGTCATTGGGATCGTCGATCTCTTCCGGTGGGTTGACCGGCGGTGTGAAGTCTTCGAGAAGAGATCCACTGTTGGCCTCCTTGTTGTCCACGAGAACGGTGAAGGTGTTATCGGGGCGAACGATCAAAGTGTATAGATGCGGCTCCTTGTCTTTATATATGTCTTCTAGTCTTTGCCTAGGAAAGTGAAAAAACCATGTGTTATAATATAACAAATTAATGTTTGTTCAGATAGAGCATAGAGAAATTACATTTTCTGATGTCACCTTTCAGTACTTACGTCGGTTTTTTGCTATGTTTCTCCTCGAAGGAGCCGTTCTTGGGGTTCTGGTGCCTGAAGATGAAGTGTAGCTTATTGTCGTTGCCACACTTATCCGGCCCGAACATTATCGTGTACGGCGTCTGATCGTAGAATTTGCGCAGATCTGCCTTTGTGTTCGTGCCCTTGGAGAGAAGCTTCAGATATGCACCTCCGCAGTTTTGACCCTCCTGAAATGTGATGTTTTATTTTTTTTTAGACAGAAGTAACTTATAATGTGACACGATTCTAGCTACCGGCAATTAAAAGACAATAAGTAGAAGTGGTTGAATTGCCACAATAACATACAAAAAAATGGAGAATATCTCATTCCCTACTAAGTCCAATAGCAAAAACGAGACTTTCGCGGGAAACTATTGAAATAAGACTTACTCTATTAGTCACAAAAAAAAAATTTGCCTCTCATTAACTCAATACTTTCCTTGTCATACCATTTTCTTGTTGATCCAATTATTACTATTATCAAAATATTTTCGCATCTGATTCATGACTCATGTTATATTTCGACTAAACATTTTATATTTTACTTCTGCGTAAAAGGCCATTGGCGTATATGTACTAATAATAGGACAAAGCAATAAAGAGCTTCAGAGGACGATTCTGGTACATCGCCAACATCTGGTTACGTCGAACTGTTTTCTTAAACACATCTCTTTGTGATATTTTCGTATGGTGTGTATATCATCATTCCAGACAATGACTTTTAATTCAAAAACATGTGTAAATATCATTACAAAACTAACATCCCAAAAACGAAATCTCTCCATATTGAACGATGGTTTACGATTCTATCAAGATTTCTTCTAGGACTTCTATCGAAGTCTCATGAGATAAAACTTTGTATCCGATGATAACTTAGGAAAAAGTTTTTATTGTGTTATATTTATGTATGTTATAAAATTACATATACTCGTATACTTCTTCAAATATTTACCATATATATGTCTGTCAATTATTTTCAGTTTAAGTTATGATGAAACTGAAAATAGTATCATTATACTATGAAGAAACGTCTTCAAAAAAATTTCCTAATTTCAAAAGTAAAATTACCTACTCATTGATATGAAGGAATTTTGTCAATAGAGAGTGGTGGACGTATATGAAGTAGGTATAACTTATTTCTTCACACTGGACGTCCGACGACTAGTTACGTATTCGATCGCTACTCGGAGCCGATAAGCCAATTAGGGCGGTGGGCTTTACTTTCTATCGCCATGACAAGGTATTGTATAACATTCTAATAAACGATGTATGTGATGAGCATATATTTTTAAAACATATCGCGGTTATTACTATTGCAATACGGAATCTTTACAAATGTAATCAATGTAATTTTGACAAGGATTATATCTTTGTAAAATAAAAATGAATCATACCTGCATAGTGACTTCGTACTGGACGACCAATGGCTTATCCTTAAACTCGAACGGTCTATCTAACAATGAAGATATGGCCGCATGCTTTGCTTCCGTCGTCAATACTAGACCCAAGTCGTTCTTCAGTATTCGCCGAGCGGGTGACTGAATCTGGAGTGGAATTGTCTCATTATGATTTATATGATGTGTCACATCTGAGTTACATTATAGGAAGATTATGCATTTTTGACAACAATAACACAATACCTAATCAACAGTCTGTTAAGAATGTAATAGCCTAGTAAAATAACATTAATACGAAAGAAGACTAGTGGTCCTATTAAATGTCTAATTAAATTATGGGGCTAAAGTAATTGAATTAGACAATTAGTCAATGATTGCTAATGACAACGATCTGTTTTCATTTCTTTGAAAACATTACTTTAGAGTGATAAAACACATACTAATATTATAAATGCGAAAATAACTGTCAGTCTGTCTGTCTGTGACGACATCACGGCCAAACCGCTGAACTGATAGTTAAAAAATTCCATATAGAGATACTTAAGGGTCTCGGGGTGAACATAGGCTACTTTTTTCTCCCATTTTTTTAGTTTTATCAAGAATTACATTGTTTTACGAAAATATCGCAAGTTTGACAAAACTTTGTAACACACTGATTTCCAGGTGGGCGAAGCCGCGGGCAAAGCTAGTCATGAATATTCTTTCAGCAAACAAATGAAAATCTGTTATGCAACAATCCATAAGGTCACAAAAGAAACCTAGAAATACATATAAGAAACAAATATGTATAAAATAATTCATTATACATTGTAAAATTTATAGGTAACAGTTCAAAAATGTATGGTGATAGTTTTACAATGTGTACAATATAAATTCTATATAAATACATACTAACCTGCCATTTACCATCATATTTGGCTATGTTTTCATCCACTCCTTGTTTCTTCGCCTCTGACTTGATCCACTTTTTCTTGAAAGCTGCCTCATCATCGAAGTGCTCTGCCAGGTACACTTTCTTGGGGTTGATTTTGGGGGTATGGTATACATCATCATCTTCAACCTGAAAAATTGTTACGTTACATATATTGCCCTTTGTTTATGTGGCAAATGGAAAAGTCGAGATGAGGATATGTATTGAAAATACAAGAGCATTTTACAGACTAAGACTCTCTAAGACTTCCTAAGACTCAAATATTTCAGCTATCATAAGCAATCACTGCCATCCATGAAAATCACCAAGAAACCTTGAAAATAACTTACGAATATTACTGTTAGTGTTATTTTATTCAATGGCCAGTGGTTCTTAAGATTAGTTATGAATGTTGAGTACTGATTGTACTTTTCATATACATTAGTCCAGTTCGTATGAGGGCAGTTATGGTCCGTTAATATCAAGGTTTTTAGAAGTTGATCACAAACACATGGTTGCTTCTGTGGATTGAGTTCCTTGTGCTCACTTGCCACCAATAACCAGCTTATTTATATATTAATTTAATTTTGCATAAGCCTAAAACTAGGTGTTACAAAGGGCAAACCAAATGCCTAGCAGCATTGTCATCCAGTCAACCCTGGGGGACAGTGAAACATTATGGCAGGTTATAAAACTAGAGTATATATTATATTCATATACATACTTGATATAATAAATAAACATCATTGATTATAAGGCCTATTTATAAATATGTAGGTATGCTTTGTTGTGGAACAAAAATTACTTTACCATAGATAGATGATCAAGTTGTAACGGATAATTTTTTTCAAAATAAGCTCTATTCACTATGACACAACCTAATCATAAGGTTTTTTTTTTAAATTTGGAACAATATTTTCAATGTTTGCCAATAAATGCTATAACGAAAAATTTTTTTTTTCACATATTCACAACTAAATTATTTATTATAAAATTAATTTTCATTGTAACAGCAATAACAAAAATTGACTTGAATATATTTGTGCAAAAGAACATTTTCAATGTATTTTTAAAATCCATTTATATGAATGAAATATTAAATTATGAAGTTATTTATGTGTTATATAGTGCAGTATTCATTTTAATTAATGCAGAAGTGGAGATTTGGGCTCTAGGATGCCTATAAATGTGCTTAACACAATTGAAATATCCCTTATAAGGATTTATATTTCTAGAGTTGAATTTTAGACAATTCCTATATGTTATATAGACAATAATTTTTTGTCAAGAAAAAAAGCTAAACAAAATTTGTGAACTGCTTTATTAATGCATGTGCATGTACGATGTTGTAAGCTAATCGTTGTGTGGTAAGTTTAGTAGAAAAATAAGTAGAATTTAATTATAACGACAATACTTCTAGCGTGAACGAGTTTCACATTTGAATTTCGAATTATTTTATGAAAAATTTTGAAGGCGACATGTTTCGGTAAAGTAGGTCAAATTCACCTAGTCACTATACTGTAGTCAGTTACTAACCTCTACGGTAACTCCATCGTCGGATTCAGAGTTTTCAGCGTGGGTATAAGAAATGGCTAATAGTAGCATAACACTTAGATATATGTTTTTTGTAACGAGAGCCATCTGGAAAATAAAAATTAACACTTAATTACACTTGTTGTCCAAAAATGTAAGTACTCGATCATTCGTGCTTCGGTTGCCACGAATGCCGACGTCCGCTAATTGAATTAAATACTAAATTCCCAATCGAAATGTAACTGCTAGATGCCGGATGACGGATATCCTCAATAAAAAACAAATAAGCTATGAGAGTAGAACAGCTTTTTCAATAAATTCTCCTGTTTAAGTAGGTACATAAGTTAAGTATTTTATTTGTTCTAACCTTGCTCTTATTATTCGAACTCCTCGTTAACAAAGCATAAATACGTATTCTTTGTCACAGAATTAAGTACAATTAAATTATGTAGCCAATGTGAAACACTACATAGGCAAAGCCGAAAGACAAGCCGACAACAAATCCAGAAACCAAAAACACTTTTCTTGCGCTACGTCCCTTTTTTGATTGATGTCGGCTTGGATTGTCTGTGGTTTACCGATTCTCATTGGCTCATTTTTATGAAAACAGCCAATCCTAGAGAAACAGTTGTCAGCGGTTGTCAATACAACGTTGTAAAGCGCATAATTGATTTGTTACTTAAATAATAAAAGTAACTACCTAGTTCGTTTTTCAAACTTACTAAAATTATTTTAAAATGTTCTGTTTCTTACTTTGCCTTGATAAAAGAATTATAAAAAAACTATATTCAAGCGATTTCTATAGTCTGTTTTTTAATTATAGACACTAATTTAGAGTGTACTAAGGTCAATTATAAAATTAATGTTGCTTGATTCTTTTCTGTGCTTATTGCCCTATGATTCCGATTATTGTTATTAAAAATGAAAGTACATTAGGCTGCACAAAGAGTTTTTGCAGTACCGGCTGTTCGTCGAAAAGTAAATCTGTTTTCTTATAGAACTATGTAATTATTAAAATAAGCAATAGGTACACGAGGACTTTGTAATACAAAACTAACAACTCCAAACACAAAAACGCAGACTAAATTTATATTCAAAAAATCTTGAGGTAAATATTTTCGACTAATTCCGATAGCAGTACTCACTATTTAGCTATCATTATGAACTTGCAGCTCTCATATATTATTGTAACGATCAAGAAGGATACTTTTATAACAATGACAATGTCACAAATGAAATGCCATTGTTGAATTGTTGACAAGTTAACTTGACAATATATCAAATAACAGTTTGCGAGTGTGTGCGATGAATTTATAATAAGTTGCGGTACGAGTCTTGATTCCTTGGTTCGTGTATTTTGTAATTATTATAATCTAAACATTGTTTGAAATACTATGTCATGCTTTGGTGTTATCCTGTATATAAAGCTTTTGATATTTAAAAAAATTCAAACGTGAAGTACTTATATTAAAAAGACAAATTAAGTTGAGGTGAGGTATAGTCTGTTTTTTAATATGAAATATAATTCATATTAATCGTACTGTTCAGTTTTCCAGTGTTTTACAACTTTGGATAAAATACATTGTTTGATAGCATGATTTGCCTGTGTAAAATATTTGTGTTGTAAATCAGAACAATGATAACGATATGTAATCTGTGTTTAATCAGAAGCGAATAACTAATGTTGCATGGTTGTTACATCTAATTAATTGCATTATTAACCGGCATGTTTAATTAAAAAATAACTGGTCTACTTAATTTGAATAATACTATTGTTATAGTTTATTAGTGCTTGTATAAAATTGCTAGTTTGATAAAAAAAGAATTTATTCATATTAAACTTGTTAAAATTTTCACATAATGTAATAATCATAATTGATAAATAACATAGAAACTGCATAAAGCATTTGGCAGTTATTGCCTATATGGGAAAATACTAATGACTGTGAAGATCCGTTTTGGATAAATAACTAGTTTCAGTTCACTTCACTCAAATATAAGCCAGCCTTGTAACCTTTGTGAACACTTGGGTATTATAGTAAAATCATAGTTTCTAGTTAAATTCTTGCTCCTAGATGGTAATTTTTCTACAGATGTAATAGATTTATAAAAGTGGTAGACTTTTATTAAAGCTCTATGTTTTTGCTTGGTAGAAGCGTAAACATAATTATGATCTGAATTTTTAGCCTCAACATGATTCTGAGAAGATATTTGCAGCGGCTATTGAGACTCCGTAATCTCATTGCGGTGACATTGTTTATTATAATGCTGTACCTGCTGAAGTCTCTAGCTGAAGTGAGCATGCCAACAAATATGATGAGTGTGAGGAATGCCTTACAGAGCCAGTTTGTGGATGGAAATGATTATTTTGTTCCTTCTAGCTTAAAGGTAAACAATGACATGATTATGAGCAATATGTGATATTTTATTAATAATTTGCTATATTTAATGTTGTTACAGAAAATTGATTGGCATAACTATCAACAAATGAAGCGGGAGAGCAAATATGTGGGTGAGTTTAGTTTAGATAATAGTATCTCCAAAATTGTGTTGCAGTTTTAATCATTGGGTAGTATATATATTGTGATAGTCTGAAATATTTATGCAATTGTTATATTTGTGTTATTACTCAGCTGCACCTGCTGTTATATGTTGTTTATTATCTAACCGCTCCCATATCTCTCTTATTTAATGTAAACATATATTGCCGTGTTGACTGCATTACCTTTCGTACCCTAGTGCTGGGCATGGTTCTCTGCTTTGATTTTGTTAGGCCTGGAGCTTTGGTTCTGATAATGTTGACTGGTGGATACTGTCTGTGTTAACTTTTATCATGAAATAAACCTACAATATCAATTTTAATATTCCTTTCATATGTAAAATCTAACAAACACATTGTTATCTTGTTATTTTGTGATACTAGTTATGTTGTGTTGCCTGTCCATATTTATTATCTTTTAAATATCCGGTTAGGATTAAAGTTCTATGAGTAATATATTATTATGAGATAAACATGTAATGTGGGTTTAATTTATGTCTAATTAACCGGCACCATGTACAACTACTACCTACAGTTTTTAATAATATTGGGACTATTGTTATGTTATTATCTGAATGTGTTGAAATGTATTCTTTTTATTTTACCAAAGTAGTAATTGAGCACAAAGGCCAATGTTAAGCAGTTGCCAAAGTCCATCGCCATCTATTTCAAACCTTAAATTTTACTAAATTTGTACATAAAGTTTGTCTGTGTACATATAATATTTACTGCACTACAAATATATGGTGACAGTATTGATTATCAAAGATTTTTTGATAAAATGATAATAGCGCTTTGTTCATCAAGTGTTAATTTATTTTATTGAAATTCTTCACAGGTATCGGCGAGCACGGGAAGCCTGCACATTTGACACCAGCTGAAAAAGCTTTAGAAGATGAGTTGTATTCGGTGAATGGCTTTAATGGAGCCCTTAGCGACAAGATATCTTTAAATCGGTCTCTTCCGGATATTCGCCATGCAGGCTGCAAGAACAAGCTCTACATAGAGTCATTGCCGACGGTCAGCGTTGTTGTGCCTTTCCATAACGAGCACTGGAGTACCTTACTCCGAACAGTATATAGTGTTCTCAATAGATCTCCCGAGTTTCTTATTAAGGAAGTGTTTTTAGTTGACGACGCTAGCACCAAAGGTGAGTTTTCTTTTGTTTTGTTTATTTTAAGTACTACTATTGAAGCTGTTATGCGAATAACTGAGTTTGCTATTGAAAGAACGCTTTTGTTACCAATCGTAGTCTTTGAATTAGTTGTTATAGGTTAACAGACCAATCTGTTCTACCAACACGCTTTACATTATGTTTAATGTTAATTTAATGTTTTTCTTTTGTCCATTGTTATTTTGAATATTTGACAATACATTTTTATGTGCAATATTTCTAAGTCTGAGTACATGAATATAGTATATATAAAAAAGTGTGCATTCAAATTTTCGGAAAGCCTTAATAACCCAGATATGATGTAAAATAACGCAATTTAGAATTACAGTATGTGTACAATGTACATACTGTTAAACAACATCGTTATTATCAAGTTTTTATAACAATTAATAGAACCGTTGTTATCTGTATGCGTGGGCATGTTGATGTTGACCGACGTCGCGGTGAAGAGGAAGGCGCGGAGATGAGGAAAAATGTAGCAAGGTACATTTACATTCTAATACATTTATTTCAATACCAATTTTTTTGCCTATTTCAGACTTCCTGAAACAGAAGCTAGACGATTATGTAGCGCAACATCTTCCTAAAGTCAATGTTCTGAGGCTGGAGAAGCGCAGCGGTCTTATCACTGCGAGGCTGGCCGGCGCCAAGCGCGCCGCCGCCGACGTGCTGATCTTCCTCGACTCCCACACAGAGGCCAACGTCAACTGGTTGCCGCCTCTGCTAGGTCTGTGTATGTATTGTGATTGTGCTATTAAAGCAAATTTTTAGACGCTATATACCTATATACTCGCTAGCGGTACTCGTACCTCGCAGCTTCGCTCGCTTTGGTTTTAAAGGTGTTATAGTTGTTGAGGCTATTTTTAAGGTTTATAGACTTTATACGGTGTATTTATATAATGTGTCTGACGCTTGATCTTGCATTATGCTGTGGATAGCTAAGCGCTACGCGTTCAACGTCCTCTTATCTCAAAAAGGTTCTCATTTATAAAAAAATATTTTTTTAACTAAAGTTTTACAACATGTTGTTCTCTACAATATTTGTAATAAATGTAAATAGCATTAATACCATATAAAACGAGATATTTGCGAAAAGAAATCCCTTGAATATCTAAAGATTTTTTGAGACTTGACATAACTTTTAATGTCCAAAAAAAGGTCTACTCGTATAAGAGTTTTCGGTTTATCATCTCTCATTCCAAGATGGAAACCTCTAATATGATTTGACTATTAGCAATTTATCGTTTGTCATATTCAATTGCATCAAATTTTTAACGAGAGACTAATTCAATGATCCTACGGGTATCTTTTTCAATAAGATATCGTTTGTAGCAAATGGAAAATTGCCATCGTTCCGTACAATTCCAGAGCCCATAGCGCTGAACCGTCGCACCGTGGTGTGTCCGTTTATCGACGTGGTGGCGTACGACACGTTCGAGTACCGCGCGCAGGACGAGGGCGCGCGCGGCGCCTTCGACTGGGAGCTGTACTACAAGCGGCTGCCGTTGCTGCCGCGCGACGAACAGAACATGCCCGAGCCGTTTGAGTGAGTTGTCATCCTGTACATCTCTCCACGGGTGTCACGGGCGGAAAGTATTGCGCTCGAATCGGAGCTCCGTTCTTCTTTTAGGTTCCCGAAAAAGGGGGAATTGAGATCGCGGGAGGTAAATTCGAGCCTATAGACCAGTGTTTCTCAAGCTTTTTTAGGCCATGCCTCACCTTAACATTTCTAAAATTTTTATGGCTCCCCCATACACCTTTTTTAACCTTTAAAAATGGTTTTGTTCTTTAAAGAAATATAAATGGGCATTGTTAAATTGTGCCCATTACCTATCAAATTGCCTCCCTGTGGGGCGTGGGCCCCACGTTGGGAAACACCTTTGAAGAAATATTGTTATGTAATATTGGATATGTATTGAATGTACGTGATGTTATAAAGACGATTGCTTCTCCCTAGTTTTTAAATAGAATATTTTTGTCTATTTAGTATTAATGGTGAATTTCAGGAGTCCAGTAATGGCGGGCGGTTTGTTCGCAATATCGCGCACGTTCTTCTGGGAGCTGGGCGGTTATGATCCCGGTCTAGACATTTGGGGCGGGGAGCAGTACGAATTGAGTTTTAAGGTGAAATTTCTTTATTTAAGTTCTCGGACGCATATACAATTGTAAACACGGAATTTGAAATAATCTGTGAAGTTAAACGTTTCATTGTTTCTTAAGTGGACGTTAAGTAGATTTTCTTTATAGTCGTTTTTAGATTCTTTAGCACAAAATTGTGAAATTTGATTGTTCGCTTCTAAATTTCATCCTGACAGAATTCTCAAATTCGTAACATTTTAAAATAACAATAATCTATACCTAATCTATTACTATCAATAATTATCTAAAATAATCTATTATATAATATAACGTTTTACATTAATGACATAAAAAATTGCATTTAGTTGTTGACTTTATTTGTACTCCGTACGAACGACCCCAGGTGTGGCAGTGCGGCGGGAGGATGGTGGACGCGCCGTGCTCCCGCGTCGGACACATTTACCGTAAATTTGCACCGTTTCCCAACCCCGGTCACGGAGACTTCGTAGGTAGGGTGAGTAATAAAAGGGTCAGAAAACAATGGTTTTCATGATAGCGGTGAAAGTGAGAATTACAGATTGAATACTCGTATTATTGGAACAGAACTACAGGCGGGTGGCGGAGGTGTGGATGGACGAGTACGCGGAGTTCCTGTACCAGCGCCGGCCGCACTACCGCCGCGTGCCCACCGGCGACCTCTCCGACCAGAAGGCGCTCAGAGAACGGCTCAAATGCAAGTCTTTCCGCTGGTTTATTACGCAGGTAACGCTATGCATTTCATTTCATATCATGCGGTCGATGTTTGGTTTCGTTTCCGTGTTTTTATTTTTTTGAACACCAAATAACTGTAAAATAACAGTTTTATTTCAATTCATTGCATATTCGATTAATGGTATAAAAAAATATATATCATATTTGTTTGCATAGTAAATTATTATTTGGCGTTACTCGCCTGTGTTCATATGTACTTCTCTTTATTATTTTAAAGTAAAGGATCCACGTATTTTTAAAAGTATTTTACAATAGTTTTTAATAAAATGCTCTTAGAAACATATAAGAAGAATAGCTAAATACTATAAATATCGCTACTGAATGTTAGTCATATACTTATATTGCGCCATTGACTGTTAATGTTTTTAAGGAGAGATTTGTTAATTTTATATTTTTTGTGACTATTTATATTACTTTGTTAACGTAATCGTTTTCTTGTAATGCAAAACGTTTTTATATCCAGGTAGCGTTTGACCTGGTACACAAGTATCCGCCCGTGGAGCCCGGCCCGTTCGCCGAAGGCCGGGTGAGTGCTCGACTTTTTGCTCTACGTTTAAATCGATTTTTAATAGTGAGTTCTTCAAAGTAATGAGGTTTTTATTCGAGATAAGAACTATTATTATTTCCATTGATAACAAAATAAAAATTATGAATCATTGGAGCTTATAATTAGACTATCTTGTATTTCCATGACATGTTGGGATCATTCAATTTGTTCTCTAGTCCCTACGAATCAATACTTTGTCAGAATCCATAAACTCGATTTTGCCTAAGTGACATCTACTTTACGTTTCTATCAACTAATTTAAATAAAATCAATGGAATATTTGTAAGCTGTCAGTCCGTTGATTTGTAGTTCCCATTATTTCTAAAAGATGGCGCCGCTTCATTGTTTGCTGTTATCGATACATTGTCTTCAGATAAGGCCGGCGACGCATCCGCAGCTTTGCGTGGACGCGCACGGCGGCGAGCAGAACGACGTGCTGCTGCTAAAAGCCTGTACTTCATCGTCTTCCGCTGAACAGCAGTTTGTGTTCTCCTGGCACAAGGATATCAGGTGAGTAACATTACTATTTATCGTTGGTCAATAGATATATTGTTATTAAATCAATTTGCTAGTAAACATGTGTATGTTTAGTACAAGCGTATTTAAATATACCAGGATCTAGAGAACTGGTTTGTAGACTGCCGACAAACTGGCCTACGGTTTGGCAGAAATGACATTGTATGGTCTTTTTTGTAAAATAGTGACAATTCTACCTGGCTGAAAACAATTGTTTGTCCATTGTGGAGAGCCAGGACTATTCAAGGCGTAGTATAAATTACGTAATAGTCGTCTAATGTTATCATTTTGCAGATGTAAAGAACGAAAAATGTGTTGGGACGTTCCGAACTCGGCGCCGAAGAGTCCAATTTTACTATACGCGTGCCACCTCGGCGGCGGGAACCAGCTGTGGCGGTATCGCACGGTAATGTCTAATGTTATTATGTTGCAGGTTAAGTCTCATTATTTCTTTTCATGTCAGCATCGTCCACGTTTTAATTATTATACAAATAGACTAGACTTATAAAATAGCAAACGGGCACTATCACCTGCCGAGAGCGCCGCGCGCTGTTGCAGTCTTCTGACATGTTCGCGAAGATGAAGAGGTAATGCAACGTAGACACACATCACTTTATATCCGTTTACTATATTACAGGACACCAAAGAGATCACTCCGGGCGGTAACAGGAACAACTGTCTGGAGTGGGAGAAGACCACGCGCGCCCTCTACGTGAACCGCTGCGACGGCTCGCCGGCCCAGCAGTGGGTGGTCGACACCGTGAACCACGAGTTGCTCGCCAAATGGGACTCTCTGTATATGAAGGTCACCGGACCCGTCGAGGATTATTGAGTAAGACGATTGAATACCGCTAATAGCTAACATATTACAGACGTACATACTTTTACACCTCTAATTTTATTGGCCGTCCGAAAAAATAATTTCCAGCTATTGATAGTATGAATGAATTTATTTTCAATGATGAAATAAAATAATTATATTTTTAAACAACCAAAAGGCTGAAATGTATACAATGTTGAAAGATAAACATTTTTATAGTACCGCTGCGTCTGCGTGTCTTAGATTCCATGCGGCAAACACTTACGGAGATTGATTATAAGTAATAATTAGTATATTATCGTTAAATGAATTATATGGCATTCCTGCTCTTTATTTATAAGTTTATTCTTAAATTTCTACGTATATTCAATCTTTCCTATCTTTTATTGTTACACTTGTTGCATACTTTCAGCATCTCTCAAAGTTAATTCACAGAAGATTTCACCAGGCATTTACTTTGTCCTCTTTGTTGTGGTTGTTTGATAAAGATTGAAAGTACACAGTACACCCGCCTACAGTTTTCATATATGTACTGTATATACAACTTTACCGAATAAAATGTTACAACGAGATGTAATCAAAAAAAAATCGTAAAAGACCATAGATTAAATCGTAAAAGACAATAGACTTATAGATTCTTATTTCTAGCCAGATAGAAAATTTGTCGTGCGTGTTATTTGTAGTCTGTTTTTAACTTTTAAAGATTTCTTCGTACGTGATTGTTGAAAGTAATAAAAATAAAGTTGTAAGAGACGTGTCGTATTTATTATACTTTAATGTAAAAGTTTAAATGTTAACGATGAGTTTTTTCACTGACGCCATTAAAAGGGTCGATTTATATTTAAAAAGGACTATAAATTAAAACTCCTCCTAATTATATTGTTGATAAACTAACGTAAAGTTATTAGTACTTATTACAATTATGGGATCCGTACATGTTCCCTCAGATGTGAAGGATAGTGTTAGGCGCGTGTAAGTATAAGTATAAGTTCTTTCTAAAGCTTCTTCTAAGCGTAGTAGCCATTGTTTTTCCCACGCAACCTGTATAGTTCGGACTATTTTCAAATTGAGAAATGTGGGACTCTGTTGCTTTCAAATCTGTTGTACTCTCAAGGAATGATTTCTTTACTGATGTAAGATTTCATAATGTGAACCATAAATGTTACATACCGGGTTTTAATTTCATTCCATTTTGCTTAAGGTTAATTTTAATATCAGTGACAATCCGAACTTTTTGGTAGGTGAAAATGTGAAATTTGTGCTGTTGTTGGATTATACGCTTTTGTCTCTCAGATTGCATAAAATCGTTAATTGGCAAAGATTATTGTATAAAATATCTTACTCAAGCTAGAAATCAAATGTAACATTTGTAAGTACGTAAATGTTTATTTCACTATGATTTGTTTGTTGTTTACCTGTTCTCTTTTTAACCGACTTCAAAAAGGAGGAGGTATTCAATTCGTCTGTATTTTTTTTTTAATGTTTGTTACCGCATAACTCCGAATTGCGTGAACCGATTTTGAATTTTTTTTTGTATCTATTCATTTAAAGGGCAAATCTACGTTATTTATTATTAAATTATTATTAATTTCAGCAAAAGTTGTTGGGTTCCTGGCCCGAGAGTCTTACGAGTAGTGTTGATCTATATCTATGGAAGCTGATACTTATAATGGGCATTTAAATAACAATAGTTAATAGTTTCAATATTATATTACTCAGAAGTGTTTATTACTTTGTAGTTGTAATATATTTAATATATTCCAAATGCGTTCCATAGTGTAAGTTAAACTGTGTAAATGTACATATCACTAGTTGTATTGAGGCACTGATGGAATTTTATTTATATTAAATTATTTTTATAAGTTTTGTTTTGATGTTTGAAATTTATTATCCCTAACTGTTAGTCAATTTGAGAACATTTCTTTCGTTACTACTTTGAAAAAAATAAAATAAAATCACGTTTTAATTACAATGGTACTTTCACGATGATACAATATAGAAAAGCTCTTAGAATAATGTTGAAGATAATCAATTAAAACAAAGTATTCGTTTTAATAGTTTTATTATATATTCCAATAGAATACCTTCTATATTATTGTACATGCTTACATTGTCTAAGCACGCACACATCCTGAACTATGGTGTCCTACCGGACTTGACTATCTATACACAAGAGTATTGGGGTCTACGTACCGTATCTACAATAATACAAATTAAATTAAATGCAGCACGAGGATCTACGTGTAAATGCCTTGACCACATTCGTGAAGCCCTCTAACAATTCTATAGAAGCTTAATTGTCTATGGTAAGTTGATGGTATACTAGACGAACAATCGCTGATCGATTTTTGAATATGTTGATTTTGAGTTTGGGATAATAGTTTAAAAAGATGTAAGTTGTTGTGTTTTATCCGAAATTTGATCAAATTATTTCTATGGCTTTCAATTCGAAACATTATCTTAGAGTTACAGAAATAGGTGCCAGTTTGCCTGTTGTTTGTTGTTGGTAATATGATCAATATTCCGAATGAAAACACGTTCAAGAATAATAAATCGATCATTGAATTGTTTCTACATCCTCAAACTGCTCGACGTTCCGATATATTACATTATTTCTGTATCTAAAACCTTAACGACTTTACGTTATAAATAATCCAAGCGTAAAGATATGTACAATATTTTTTACACGATACAATTTTAAGTACTATTTACAAATTAGAATTCTTTATACATCATAAAAAAGATAACTATACCGCTCTAGTAAATATCACCGCGAAATGAATAACTACATTCACAATAGATAATATCATATATAGTGTTACATTAATTATAAATAAAAATACACCTTACATTCACTAAATAAAGGATAAGACGTATTACGTTACAATGTATTGCTTCGTTTAGTCACATTTTGAAAAATATCACCATATTGTGGGCCTCTCGAGGAAGGCCCCGGGGAGCGACTGTTCAATTTTGCGCCCGTTTTTTTTTTATATTCCTCTTGTAAAAATATCGTCACCCTATCGTATCTCACTCAGTCAGCTAGCATCCAATTAGTACCACTAACACGAAATAGACACCACAATTTGAAATGAAACACATTCATGGACATATACATACACAATATATAGACTATAAATCTACTTTATATTACATTTTCCCTTTCCACTGACTTACTTTCGTTAAAACCCAAAACTTACAATTAAAATCGTTCAAAAATATCTGTGGTCAATGGCACGATTGTATCTTAAGAGATATTTATTTGTAAATTAAAAAGCTATATAAAATCATTGTTTTTAAAATATCTCTGGGATAGAGATTAATTTTCCAATTCATTGAAAATAAAAATTAAAAGTAGCGTAGGTTCACTAGATTTTCTATATAATATTAGATATACGCAAAAAAACTCGTTTCAAAAAACCAAATAACATGTTTCGCGCTAACGACCACTTTACTTATATATATAAAAATAAAAAATAAAACCATGAAAAACAGTTGAGTATTATATCATTCAGTCTCTAGAAATGCAGGCTACGGTAAGTCAGTTAGAAAGGCAGACCTAAACAGTTACAGTAAATCTACTGCTTGATTTTATTGCACAACAATGGCATAGTGTACGTATCAACATTTCAATTATTAATTATTTTTTTAAATTGTCTATTACTTTACGAGGCCTATTTTAAGTGGGTAATAGCTACAACTTTTCACTTTGTAGTTATGGCTAGAAATTATATTAGGCCATATATCTTCGAGCCATTCAGATTAATACAAAGTTCAAAATAAAGACATTCAAACAGGAGCAAGAAGACGGGACAAGTAACTAGTCAAGAAGAAGTACAGTTATAATAAATTTTAGAACTCGTAAGTATCCCTATAGGTATATAACATGTGAATCACACAACGTTTAAGTTGTTTATAAGTCCGTAAATCCAAGTTGAAAGTTTTGACGATTATTTGGGGGATATTAACTTTTTTTAAATAAGCATAAATATCATATGGTAAAAATGTCAGGCATAATATATATAATTTTATAGCTAATGGTAATTCATATAAATATTAGCAAATAGGAAGCGACTGTATGGGATCAATAAATACATAAATACGTATAAGAGGATAACATATAAAAATTATTGCTTAATTTTTATAGTAATAGTATTGCGAATTTAAAAGACCTTAGGTCTATCGTTAAAAAGAAAAAGTCTACAAGAATAAAGAATGTATTTACAGATATCTAAAGTATGGATATAACGAAATATTTGGCTAAAATATTACAGGAATACATGATTTTGTAAAAATTAATCTAAGCGATCTGTGTATAGGATTAAAGTTATTAAAATTGTAAATTAATATCAAAATCGATTAGAAAATTGTGATCATTCTGAGTATTATGATTTTGTTATTATTATGCTTAGTTTGTAATATAAGCTTCTTGATTAACGCTCATCTTCACGAGTCGTTACCCTGTAATGAGTTATTTCAAGATGTTGAATTTTATTACGCAAAGAACAAACAAAAAAAAATCGAATAAGATTAGGTCTTCTAAGTACTTTAAGCAAACAAAATTAGTTTTAGGATGCTAATGCCTAATATTATGTACGTAATACAGCTTGTCCGTTAGTAAACCTTACACTATTCAATCCATTTTCTTACAAAAACACGCGTATTATCAGTCCCACAAGAACAACTTCAAAACCCCCTAGACTAAACCGATCATATCATCTCTGAATTGTGATCGTCTTTATTGAGGCAGAAAACACTTCAGTTCTTTATAAATAGTAAGAAATAAAAACCCACTAAGTTCGATCGGACATCTGTCATGTTGGGTCCATTTAGACAGGTGTCTGCCGAGTGGCCGCGTTAATTTATGGCACGTTAGGAAGTCACGAGCGATGGCGCGCGCGGCCGCTCTTTCTGCGCTTCCGCCGTCCGTCGCGGACGAATACGATGTTCGCGGGGTCGTCAGCCAACTGGGGGAATTTGGCTACCGAATGAACGTCGCGAGCGGCCCAACCGTCCACTATGCCATGCGAGATGAGCTCCTCCTTTTCTTCTTCTGTCCAAGCACCCCGGCCCTCCCAGCCCGCGGCCACGAGGGCTTTCTCTCGTTCCCATGCACGCGCTGCAGCTCGCTTATGGGCATGTTTCAGCAGCTTAATACGCTCCTGGGCTGGATCCACACCGTATCGCAACACTATAACAGCTTGGGCGGAACCTTTACCGACGGCGTGGACTCGAACCTGGAAATTTAAGAACAATTAATTTAATCATTTATTTATTACAGTTTAATTGAAAAGCCTGCAAAGAGCAGTTAGTCCTAGAATATTTATTTTTGTTTTAAATAAAATATTGTCTGAGAACATCAGCGTTGCCAGCTGTTGCCGCTAGTGGTAAAAACCTGTGTAGGAAAAAAGGTTAATTGATTATTCTAAATCTCTAATTAATCTTTAACTAAGTGATAGGTTGGAATGATATTCATATTTATATATAAAAAACCCATTAAGCTGTCTTCGCTTTAATGTCAACTATTCACCTCTAATCCTTGGTCGTTGGTTTCGTCTTGGGAAACATTGAATTTGCCAGAAAGCCGTCTTAGTTCCTCCATGTCGTCCCTGATCTTCAGAGAATTGTCCTTAACGAAATAGAATACGTCTTGATCGTGAATACTAAAGTGTACGTCCAGGAAATATGAGTTGTTGAATACTGTGGTAATAACGTCTTCTACCACGCTATTAGCTCCATCGGCAACACTTATATAGGCTTTGCCGTCAACTCTAGAGATGAGTACACCCTCACCAAACACGCCGCGTTTATACGACACTCTTGGTAAAAGATTCCTGGTTATAGGTTCCATCTTTAACAGAGGCGTGGGCACAAATTCGATGTCTGACAATTTATCATTAACCTGAAAATTTAATACATATTTAACGTATTTTTAAATTAATTGACGTGAATTTTATTTATTCTATATAGACATACCTTTTCAATGATACATTGAAGACCAGACATTACACCGAAGTCGGGAGCTAGCTGTTGTCTTATAAGGGAGTTCATTGGTTGGAATATCATATCCGTAATATATTTGGCACCCATCATTTTGTTTAAGTCATAACCATAGAGATGCAACCAGCTTGCTAAGTTAGTCATGTAAGGAACGTCCTGATTTTTATTTATGGGGTCATTGTTTCTAAATCTATAGATGAAAATGTCTGTTGGTAGGCTTAATTTAGTTGCCAGATGTTCCCAGCTGGGTGTCATCCATTGTCCAACCACAGGATCATATAATCTATTTTCCAAATATACCAAGTTAGTATTATAATCCAATACGCCGCCATGGAAATCAACAGGTAAGTAGAATCCGGGATTACTATCTTTGACTATCTTTCCGAAAGGACTACGTTTTATTTCTTTGATAATCTCTCCGTTAACGTCAAATACGACAAGTGGTGAACCATTGTGATCAGTTGCTACATAGAAACGTTGGTCTTCCGTTTCGATACAAGTCAAAAAATCTTTTTGATCGTATAAGAATCGTACAGTTTTTTCTGCCTTGGGGAAATGCATGTGGGTGATGAGATTAGGAGTTTGCGGATTTGTATAGAAAAACTGGGTGACGTTGCTCTTATCATCTTTCCAAGCGACTAGCCTATTTCTGTCGTCGTAGTAGTACCACATTTGGAACTTGTCTCGTTCAAAAGCATGAACAAACTGGCCTCGGGAGTTGTACCTATATTTTTGTTCTCCACGCCTTATTACAAAACCACGGCCGTCGTAACTACTGAACTCAATATCACCATATTGCACTACTCTATCCCCTATGTCGTATCCCAGATAACGCTTCTCGCCATGTTCAATGATGCCAACGATGTTACCGTTCTCATCGTAGACGTATTTCCAGTCGTCTTCAGAACCAACCACTTCCATGAGATGACCGTCATAATTATAACTGATACGTTTATTCGACGACGTGTCGCCTATCATCATCTTTTTCGCCTTTATTCGGTTCCGGACATCATAATCAAGCTCAAGACGAAAAACATCAAACGATTTGATATTCATGAGAACGGTTTTTATCCTACCATGATCATCGTAGTCAGTTATAGTAAAGTATTGTTTGCTGGTATCTTGCATCACTGACCTGTTAAAGGTGTTCCTATAAATTCTCAAGTCACTAATGCCTTCGAGAGTTCCAAGATTTTGGTTGTATTTCAATCGGAGCTGTGGCATTTCTTTGCTATTGATATTTACATCAATCATTGAAAGCCTTGCGTTACCATCGTATTGATATTTGAAGTGAGCGTTGTTAAGGCCGCTCTTGGAGTTAAATTTCATTTTTTCGTCCTTAAGAATACCAGCGTGATATTTATAATCTTGCTTGAGTTCATAATCAGGGTCGGTAATTTCAACATTCTTTACTAGGTGTGTATTTTCATGATAGACGTATCGGATTGCAGATGCTCCTGCCAGTATTGTTTCCAATTTTCCTGTGCTGTCATATACATACAGAATTTTTCCAGATTGGTGCGGGAATATCTTTGCTAATACGTGGCCATCGTCGTTATATAATATCTCATATGGATGTCTATTCATCGGCGAAAAGTATTGATATTTGAAATAGCCCAATGATGTCATAAGCGCGAAAGTGTGGATATGACCTCTCGGTGTTGTTAGATTTTGCAACGCTCCAGAATCATCGTAATCAAGTAGGTAGTCACTACCTCTTGGTGTTGTAACTTTCAGTGGCAAACTCGTAAACATGTCTCTAAACGAGTATGCTAACGAGGAGCCATCGCCATAGCGAATTTCATGTAATCTGCCGGCTCTGTCATAGTTGTAAGTTTCGTTAAGCTCTCCCCACCTCCAGCTAGTTAATCTGTTAAATCTGTCGTATTCGAGTTCAACCTCGGCGAAAAGACCGTTTCTCGGGCCCCATTTCACTGGTCTCGCCGTTCTGTCGTAAGTAACGTTCAGAAGTTCCACTTTATCGTCCATAAACACGGCTACAGTTGAAGTGTCTTTGTCGTATTCCAGTGTTAGTAAATTTTCACCGTTCACCCGCAGCTTACGACCTATTTGTGCGACCGCCTTACTGTTTTTTCCTTTATTTGATTGCAATCGTCGCAGGAAGTAGCGCCATTCGAATCGATTCGCTAAATCGCCACCTACTTCCGTCCTTTGCTTTGCTGGTACTGGATAACTTTCACCTAGGATCGGATTGATATCTGAGAGAATAGTATATGGGACAGTATCAGTAGATATTATGTGACCCCATGGCATGCTTGAAGAGATACTACCGTCTGTAGAAATTATAGTTTTCTTTTCAGCCTCTCCTAGTTTAGTGTTTACCGAAGATCCTTTGATAAGTATTGAAATTGGTTTTCTATTATTTTCGCTTACCCGAACTGTTGCACCTTTGAGACTAAGATCGAAAGTTAGGTTAATGATTCGTCCAGTGGGCGTTACTGCTGATGTCAGTCTTCCAAATTCATCATACTTGTAGATGTAACTTCTACCAGTGCTGTCGTATTTAGCCTTTAACAGACCAGTAGTACCGTGGTAGTCGAATGTAACGTTAAAGTTATCTGGCGTGCGAAGTTCTTGAAGCATTTTCACACGAGACATTTTTAGCCTACATTTTTGACCCTTTGTATTTTCAATAGAATTTACAAGGCTAGAATAATCACGCAATAAGAATACCTTGTTGCCAGCGGCATCTGTTACAGTGCTCAGTTTTCCATTACTTGTATTTACTGTGTATGTGAAAACATAGTTGTGTTCATCAGTCAGAATATTTTTAGTCATAACGTGTTGGCCAAATCTGTTGAATATGTAAGTTTCTTGCGTGTCTGGTGAATATATTTCATACTCTCTTGCGCCGCTTGCATCTGGAATACTTGCCATAACCGAGCGGATTCTATAGTTTGCTTGATCTGCAATGTGTACAATGCCATCGGGACTTACGATTACAGCGGAGATAGTGTTGAATTTGGAATTAGAAGCTAAGAAATGATCTGCTTCAAAGCAGTCACAACCACGTTCCAAGCAATTGCATTTAGACTCTGCACCAGCGTAGAGAGATATTTTTCCATCGGTAGTTATTAGACGAACTCGATTGATTCTTTGCGAATCACTTTCAGCTACGTACAAATCTCCAGCAGCTCCGAACGCTATACTTTGTGGCATTACAAGCGTAGCATACGTTGCTAGTTCCATATCGTATCCCGTCAACGGTGAAGGGCAGTGAAGGGGCCTTCCGGCAATTACTTTAACTCTGCCATCAGGGGCCATTTGAAGGATCATATGATCGTCAATAATATGTAAACTGTTATCTAGTGGATTTATAGCTAGTTCTGTAGGCCAACGAAGATGAACCTCCTCTACACTAAGTGTTCCCTCGCAAGGTATTGGTTTCCAATGAGCTCTGTGCATGTGGTTTCCTATAACTGTCGTGATTATACCATCTCTGTCAACCATTCTAATATTAGTGCCATCAGCAAAGTACAGGACATTGTCAATAGATACACTGACTCCTTTAGGATAGGCTAGTTTAGCATCTCTGGCTAGCGCACCATCACCGCAATGAGCTTCATCTCCTGGCAAACATCTTTCTCCTGAACCAACAACAGTTTCCCAATTATGTTCCGGGTCGCTGTAGTCGTCTGTATTGCGTACTTTAATAATTTGGTGAGATTCGGGGTCTGAGATATACAGAGTACCATCAAGAGGTGAAAGGGCCATGTGGTAACGATAGGAAACTCTGGTAGCACTGAAACAAAAAATGTAGCATAAATTTATGTCTTTTAAGTTAATTAACAGTAATATTTATTTAATTAATGGTAAATGTGACTTATTTAGTGAATGGCAAATAGTATACGATCTATTTTATACTTTTCACTTTATACTCTGACATCAAAACAAGTTTTACTGGATTTGCTCTATCGAGTTTCGGAATTTCTGTAATTCATGTTACAAAAACGACATTGTAACTAAAAGCTTACTTCAACTTCACGACAGTTCGAACAGTGCCATCGGTGTTGATTTTACGGACGAGGTTAAAGTCTCCTACGAAGATGGAACCATCAGGAGCGGCGGCCAATGCTACTGGAGCCAGTAGCCGTTGCCTTACTGCTGGCCCTGAACACTCTGATCCACATTCAAGGGCACGCTGTCTCCCGTCGCCCATAGCTGAGATAATTAGACGTGGTTTGTGTTTTAGATATATGTTCGTGCCATCGCCTTTTTGAAGGATACCTGTAAGAATCAAAGTTTTCACAGTTACTTAACTGTTCGTAACATTGTAATATACACATTATACTTTATCAGTCGTGTATTTGTTTTAGGCAGATTTATAAGTGAAAAAGTACAATATTCTATAGAGTTCTATTTTGGTATGATAAATATCTCAGTATTCTTGCCTTCATGGAAATTGTATCTGTGATGGATATCCAAATTCCATCCGCCCACGTCAGAAATGCTCATGTCGTGTCCACTGAGCTTAGTTGTTTGTACATTCCAAATGATGTCCTTGCAATCCGTGTACTGATATCCGACTTTGACCAAAGCTGTAGTAACTCCATACACTCTTTGTCTGTAAATGTTGAGTCTGTTCCAAGGGTAAGTGAACTTTATAACTGGATCCGCTTCGAACGTTTTCTCAAACAAGATTCCTTCTATAGTTATTCTAAGATGGATTAGAACCAAAGTGGACGGGACTTTTTCGGGAGTCAGCTGTAGCTGAATAGTCGACAGATACCCAGCAGCCCGGGAGCTGTGATATACAAGATTCAATCCTGTGCCAGGTATTTGCTGGCTTTCTTGAACCACCTGAAAAATATGATTGGTTATTAGAACTTACTGTACGGTGCGTACCGTACAGCATGGCGGTTTATTATTAAAACAATCCTAAAGAAAACCTTGTATTATTGAAAAACAAAACAAAATTTTATTTAGACCTTGAATAAATATAACTACCTCTTCGAAACATAACGCCTGTAATCCCCGAAGGGGTAGGCAGAGGAGTGTAGTACACCCCCACATTTCACCAGTTACGTTAAGCCCCACAATGGAATAGGTGGTGAGCCTATATACACCGGGCACACATCCAGACTCTGAGTCACTACTAGAAATTCTAAATTGGAAAAACTACCTCTTATTGTCGTAAAATCCACAGTAATGTAGAAATTAGAGAAAATATAATTAATCATATTAATTATAACTTTGAATGAATATGAAATAATCATAAGAGTTTTAATTTAAGTTACTTTTCAATCCAGTTTACCTGCGATTCAGCTAAGATGGCGCTTTTGTCGGGACAGGCGCCCTGAAAACCGTGTTTCCAAGTTGCCAGCACCACTGGTTTCATTGCATCGTAGTCGTGAGCCAGGCAGGCTTGTGGTGGTCCCATGCCACCTTTCTCATCAGATGTCGTCATTACTACCTCGTTGATTATCACCACCTGAAAAATTAAAAATCGATTTATTATTAATTGTAACACTGCACAATGCCATTCTTGGGAAGCTCAAATAGAGTATTATGCCATTACACTAGTTTTTTAAAATTTAGATTTCTATAATTGAGATTATTGAGACAGGAGCTAACAGACAGGCGAAATAAAATATGATTAGGGGTCACCTTAGCCCATAGAAATCTGTATTTACGATTTCAATTAATTTTATGACTCACAGATACAGTTTCAAGCGAGTCGGGGATACCGCTTGACGTTCCTAAATGTAGTTTGTAGAATAATGAACTTTCTTACGGGAAAATATCAAGCACGGTTTTCAAAATTCCTAAATAACTTTACACGAGTGATTTTTCTTGTAAAGTGATGTTTCTTTCTTGTATTCTATTTCGTTTTTGCAGAGGATTACAGGTTCGTTTCATGACACTAACATTTTCGTATTTCTTAATCCTTCTGAGAACTTTAGCAGCTAGAGAAATTAAGAGCTGAAAATACCTAATGCCTCTTTGATCGTCGTTTCGCATGTTTCGGCAGAGAACGAAAAAAAATTAAATTGCTTTATACTAACTTCGGCCATCAAAGTTGTTTGAATTATTAACGTCTACATCGAGTGTGAAAGGCTGCCTTATGCTATATTCACGGGCTTTGACCTATAAAATTTACATTTAAGATCGCCAGTTCGTTCGTCAGTGGTTCCGTTAAAAGTTTGATGCGGAATTTGTATTCTATGTATGTATAATTTATTTACACCTTCAGGTAAATAATTTATTTTTTATAGCAATCCCTGATATTTTTTTCTTTTTGGTACAGAAATGATTTTTTGCGTTTGAGCAGACAGAATTCTAAATTCACTTTTGTCCTAACCTTCTTACAATTCTGTTGGCTCAGTGTCCTTGCCTTTGGGTTGAATAGTAAAAATGCCATGTAGCATTAAAACTGCCTTTTGTTGACATAAATAAAGAATATAAACAATAACAACAACAACAATAAAGAATAATGAATACAATTTAAAAAAAAAGCTTAAATGTACAAACCTCATTCCAAGGAACGAACACGACTTGCGTGGATCGTTTAAAGGGAGCTCTTCCAAAATGTAACGTTACAGCGCCTCCTCCGTTGACTAGGAGATCGAACCAACCATCTTCTCTAGTCAAAGTAAAACCTTCTAATGGCGTTGAGGTCGATACACGAACCCCAACTAACCCTGACCCCAGTGATGTTACCACTCTGCCCCTTATAACAGCTGACCGACTGAAATCATATAACCTTATGATGATGACACTTGTATGCTGACAATACATTGTAATTTTTTAACTTGAAATACTATAAAAAAGGGAAGTGTACGTGAAGTGATTCATAATATTATTTAGGTGAATAGATAGTTTACATATTACGAGATTTATAATGCGAGTCACTACTTCAAAATTTTCTAATCGAATCTTCAATTTTTACTATATTTATGGGAAAGCTACTGGTATGTAATGATATAGAAAATGTGTAATGTACTAATCTTTGAATTAGTCATATTTGCAATCCTCAAGACCTCTGCTACTTTTCACTTAAAATAAGTGGTACTCTTCATTTTTATTCTCAAAACTTTAATCTACATTCGACAAAACCTTCAAACTCTACCTACATAGGTTCTACGAATCCCAATATAATTAAATGTTATACGTAAATAGAATATTAGATAAAAAGCGTAACACAAGATTCACAGGACACGAGTTAGGTTACTAAACATAAAAGACGCATGCACACACTAATATACATATAATATATACTATTATATGGCCAATTGAGTACATACAAATGTACGATAGATAGTGATATACAACTAAGTGTAAATGCACACACTCCTAAATTGGAAGCTGAATCTTACCTCGTGTTGAAGTGGTTCCAAAACATACTGCGCAGCGGAAAGACGAGAAATGACAAAGAATGAGTAAGTATCGTTAGATACAATCATGTTAATTTAGAAGTGGAAAATTCAGAACATGTTAGTAACAGTGTTGTGGCTGAGCATCGGTTATCGTTAAAGACCACGAACAAGAACATGCAAATGACGACTGTTAATAACCGCTCGAATCTCAGTTACTTCTGTTTTAAAATTAAAATAAAGACAAAGAACTCTCTGCAAAATAGGGTGTAGGAAAAGAAAAAATAAATGTGATACACTCTGATGTAAATAAAACATTAGGATTGACTGGGGCACAACATTGCGTATCTTATATATTAATATTTATTATTCAGTACGAGTAGAACAGACATTTTAGGAACCAATTTATATGTCTAATAAATTTATATACTTCCGCATATGAATTGGTTCCCGGTTATAAGTACATCTAACATGACACCGAACACATTCTTACCTTTCGTTGAAGGTCTCCTGTTTAGCGTAATTTTGAAGACTACCTTCGTCAATGAGGAATTTCATTCTCTCGAAGAATGAAGCAGTGATGGCGGGCGGTTGCTTCCGCAACAATATGTCGGTCGGTTTCGGCGAGGACACGCAGAGCTGACTGCCCTTACAAGCCGGGCTCTGACAGCATTCTGGGTCTTCGCAGTCGACTAACCCATCTAAATTAAGCAAAAAACATTAACATGTCTGCTACATTGCCATGGTGAAGAACCATATATATAATAATAGGTCAATGTGTAAGGGTATACTAATTTGGGTTACTGTGCTCTCACTGGAACCCAAGCAATTTTAGTTATTTCGGTGTTAATTGATTCCTCTCAATCTCGTATGGCTTTTGGGTTTATAAACTCCAGGAAGTGATAACGTGTCAAATTTTAGTCGTCACGCTCCGTATACCGTTACGTCTTAAACTATTTGCATAAATTTATAACTGTCATAACCCGTTTACAAAGTATGAGCATATATTATATTGTTATATATAGAACATTCTTACACAAATGTTTAATAAACATTATTCACGAAACTCATTTATTATTCATACCTTTGTCGTTGTCTTTAGAGTCGTCACAGATTTGCTCTTTGAGTGTAGTGCAGTCAGGTCCATCCCATCCATCAAAACATTTGCATTCCCAATGCCCGTCATTAGCAACTCTACACTGACCATGTCCGGCACAACCTCTTGGGCAACCTTCTAAAGTACAGTGTCTTCCATTCCAGCCAGAAACACATAAACAAGTGCCATTTTTGCACTGTCCATGATCACTACAACGAGTGTCGCAGAGTTTCGATATGCAGAATTCTCCGGTCCAACCCTGATCACATACGCAAGACTCGCCAACGCACCTTCCATGAGGCCCACAGTCTAAGTCACAAACTTCTGCAATAGTACCCAATTACGTAATTGATCAAATATATACAATGCGCACATATAAAATGAAATAAAAGTTTTCAACTCTACATTTATGTATAAAAAGTTTTGTATTTGTAAAACTTACCTTTAGAGCAATCGTCACCAGACCAACGGGCATGACAAGTACATGTTTGCGTATCTACGTCAAAAGTACCATGGCCAGAGCAGTCTGGTAGACACTGAAGTGCATCCTTGTCCATAGTTGCACAGTCCGCTCCTTTCCATCCTTTTTTACAAACACAAGCGCCTTCAATACAAAATCCATGTCCTGAGCATGTTGGATGTGGACAGTCCACTTCCTTGCAATATTTCCCTTTATATCCCCGTACGCAGGAACATTTTCCATTTACACAGTGACCATGTCCGTTGCAATCGGGAACCTCGCATTCATCGTGACGCAAAGAACATTCTTTGCCTTTCCATCCAGGATTACATTGGCATTCTCCATTAATATATTCACCGCGTTGGCTACACAGCACTGGACATACACCTTGAAAAATTTTAAATTTATAGTATAGTGATTTTACAAATATTGATCACTTGATCGAGACTAATGACAAGAAATAATTGTAATTTGTTTTTTGAAAAAAAAAACCAATCCCATAGTAAATCAATCTACAACATACTTTCACTGCAATCGTCTCCTCCAAAACCTGGCTGGCACTGACAGTGACCCATTAAACATTCTCCTTTGCCTGAGCAGCCATTGGGACAATTATGGGTCATGTCTTCAGCCACTATAGCTATGAAAGAAATTTCTTGCGGATCGCCGTCATCATTATATAATGACAAAAACCAATGTCCTTGCTCCATATAATGTGTAACTTCTTTCTTGACGGACGGCTGTAAATGAAATATTCGTTAAATTACTGGCCGTTTCCGCCTATTTCAAAATCAAAAAAATCGACGTATAAGTATTTTCGTGATTAGCGAACGAACAAACAAACACAGTATTGTAACATCTAATGTTAGTCTTGTCTTGCCTAATGACACGTTTAGCAAGCTTTTGTTATTTGAAAAGTTTGATGAACAGATTTTATCCTTGTAATTATTTTATTATAAGAGTAAAATCGTTTTTTATAGAATATTAATTCGATAAATATGAACAATCTACTTACGTGTGAGGCCCTTGTAGTTCTTGCTTTGAAACCACTGAGAACTTCCAAAAAGTGATATTGCGTATGTGTAGGCAAAGCGTTTCGTCTAGCATAAACACCTATTGATGCTCCTCTAGGGATCATGTAATCGAATTTTACATATGACGCTTCTGATTGATAGAACTGCATGTTCCAGTAACTATATGGAGGGATTTCTTTTGATAACTTTTCACCTAAATTAATTTGTTTGAACGTTGTTCCATCGGGTGGGAACGATTGTGCTGGAAATGTCCTTGCACCTATAATACGAGGTATTGTTTTAGTAAAGTTAATTCAAAGTCCAAACACGAACGAAAAAATATATTTTAATCATGCGATAATGTAATGATACTGTAAACAGGTATATTAATAAATAGAATTGAAACTAAAATTTTGCAACATTAAATAGCTCTACAAAATAGGGTGTAAATGTATACTACTAAGCGCATGCTGATTATACATATGTATGTGTAAACACAATCTTCCCGTGTTTCAACAATTAATACCCTATTATCATACATGCTTGTTAATCTGTTAGTTTATTTTTCATATTGATCGTGGAACGCTGCTGTCAATGGAGTTCAGTGATCATTAGTACGTTATAAGAATGCTAATTCAGAGACCTCACCTTCCAAAATAAGGATTGGTGGAGGTTTTAATTTTGGACATACATATTTAGAAACATCCACTGTTGATATTCTTCCAGATTCAGTTGTTATATCATTTGTAGTTGAATCAGTCACCTGTGTAGTTATTGTAAATTCATGTTCTAACTCTTCAGTTGTTCTTATATTATAATTCTCTGTTGTAGTGTTATCGACTTCAGTCGTTGAATAATCCTCTGAGGTATTTCTAGATGTCTCATAGTTATCAGTCGATTCAACGTCAGCTATTGTTGTTATAAGAGTTTTGTCAGGATAGTCATCGTAAAAGCTATCAGAAGAATTGGTACTGTCGCATACTGGACAAGAACATTCACAACTGCCACCCCAATTCTTTTCATGTGTCTCTTTTTCTTGGTAGGTACCGTCAACAGATACTGGTTTATTAAAATTTGTAGCCACGGTCGGTTCGGAGTCCATTGGGGTAATTTTAACAGAGGGTATTTCATTAGAATCTCCGACTGTGGGAACAGTTACTGTCAAGGAATATAAGGGCTTGTAAGAGTTTTCGGCATCATCTGATGATATCGTAAGATTAATTAAAACATGTTTAGCATTAAATGTTATATCTGATGATTTTGATTCTTTAGCAGTATGCATAGTAGAAGGCTCATCGGTAACAATCTTCGCCTCTGTGGTATTGACCATATTATTTACAACATAATTAGTATTAGTAACACTCGTTGGCATAGGCGATACTGGCACAACATGCTCCGTTTCTAGGAGAGGTTTATGTGTGGTAAAATAATTAAAACTTTCAGCCGTAGTTGCATTACTTGTTAGAGATATATCTGTGGTAATGACTCGTGGGGTTGTAAGAAATTTTGGAGGAACTGTATTTTCCATATTACGAGGAGTGCTATCTCTACTGTAATGAAACTTTTCTGGGTTATTTTCTAATTCAGTGGACTCATTTGAGTAAATATGTAGTTCTTCGTTAACCTCGTTTAGCCTTGTTAGTAATTTTAAATACTGAAGTTTTTGTACACCGTATGAGTAGATCGACGGAAATGCATCACCTTGCATATCTCCAGGGTCATATGCGATATCGCTTTTGTCAGGCTCATTGCTCTTTTTGTTTGTTACAATTTCAGGTGGTTGATCCACGTGTGCTTCTGTGTCCGTGTTGTTTACGGTATGTGTTACTGATTTATTTGTAACAATATCTTGAATTGTTTCGGTAACGACATTGGTAATCTCATTTTTATTGTACATTACGGCAAGCGTCGTTGTATTGGTTAGAGCACCCGTGTTAGCTGTTATATTACCCACATCGATGTACAAAGAAGCATTGTTATTGACTTTTTCGTGTTCTTCCGTTAGATCAGTATGAGCTTCTTTTGAAGTGGAAGTCGGTGACACACCATGCACTAAATTAACAGTATTCAAAGAATGCGTAGTGATTAATTCATGCATATCTACAGTAGCGGAAGAATTCACAGAAGAAACAGAAGGTATTACAGAGGAAGCATGCCCATCTACACTTCTACGATGGCGCGAGTGACTTTCCCCATTACCTGCGCCGGAGGATGTCGAGCTCTGGTGCGGTCTGCTTATTAAAGATTTATTACTTGATTCAAGCGTCGTAGGTTTTGACGCGGGAAACTTATCAGAGGATTCGCCGACTATTACTGTACACGGCTTGTTTTGATATGACCAATTATCAGTGAAATAAGACGCTGTAAACAAATATGGCATTAAGGAGAAAGTATTGCTGTGTCAAAAAAATATTTAGTGAAGCAAACATTTTAATCCCGGTTCCAAAATCATACCCTTTTTGATTTTGATTATAATCAAGCAACAGTCAATTAGCATTGAATTAAAAATCAATTACCTGACATATAAGACGCGATGGCTAAAAGTAGAACAAACAGCATTATGAATACTATTGCGGTGCACTTCCAAGAACACCTAGATGAGAATCCCTTTCTGAAATGAAAGCGAGATGCAGTTGGGGGAAAGTGTGTCGCGCGGAGATTGTTCCTAACCGGGAGGACTGGCACGGGAGCCCCAAATGCTGGGTGTCGATCGTTTCGGTCCATCCTTTCTAGTGTACTCTTTTCTTGTTTTCCGGGACTACTACACGACGAGTTCGACTTGTAGTCCATAGACGGATTCTTTTGGATGTCCCCTGAAAATAAATTACGTTAAAACTATTTTCCGTGAGAAGCATGGTTACCTTACAATGGTTAATCCTTACAAAAATACACTTAATTGCTAATAAAATAAAATGAACCAATACAAATTACATTTCGTCTGATAAATTTAATAATCACAATTTTAGATATAATTGCAGTATATGTTATAAAAAATCATATAAAGGATTCTATAATAGCATAATGGAGATTTTTCGACTCGAATTTTTGAAAATCAATTCGTAGCATACGCACGCTAAAAGTGGGACAAATTGACGGGTTTCCAATGATGGCATAACAACTTTTTCATTGACAACATCCAAATCCGAGTCTTAAATAAAGTTTCACTTACCCGAGGGCACGTAAAAATTTCCAGAAGGGGTGCGCACCAGACACGAGGGTTCAAAATCGGAGAGGTCGGCGGGGTTGCCAGTGATGCGGCCGTTCAGGCGAGACATGGTCGGGTTGCGCGGCGGCACATCGGGCGGCGGCCGGGAGCCTTCGAGCAGACAACCTGAAGACAAGTAAAGACAAGGATGAAGCATAACGTATTAGGTTATTTACGGAGAATTATAAAAATTTAGCACACCAGAGAACGTATACTGTATATTCTCACACCGATTTTATCAATATTTTACACATACTGTGCCATTTTTCTGACTACTGAAGTGCTTGCTCGCTTGTATTATTAATATAGATTTACTTTTTATATACAGTTCATTAGGTACTCTTAATGTGCAACTACATATTTTTTTTAAACAAAAAACCGTTGTACTGTCAAAAATTTGTAAAGGTTTTGCCTCATCAACCGATTAAGCAATTTATTATGGAAAAAATAACGTTGTTTCTATTTAGTAAATCGTGATTTTTCCGTATGTTAAATGATGTAATAAATAAAAAAAAAACATTTTCTTTCACCTTTCCCGCAAGGCGTCTCAGATTTGGTAAAAACAACACTCTGTCCTTTAACGAAGGAATCCCACGAGTGAAATGTATCGAGCAGATGTACATACAATTACGAAAAGAAACCGATTCGATTACTCAGTTTCAAGAGCTCAAAAAAGTAGCCAAATTGACCCTAATAGGACAAAATTAAGTCTATTCTATTTGTAATAAGCTGTGTTGTTTGATGTCAAATGACGAGTAGGTATATTGTTATTTAATTAGAGGTTTAAGTGTAGTTCACGTATCATTTTTATGACAGCCTTTAGTCTTTTTATTTGGAGAATGCGGTAGTAAATTCATTACTTTCTAATTACTGTTGGGTAAAAGGGGCGTTTCAAAGAGATGAAATGAGAACCGCGCTTTCTTTTCGCGAGACGGAGGGCGATCATTGAAAAAAAAACAACACAAAAACCCTTTTAGAATTAATTGAGTTTTCTTGCGGCTACATCGACCGCTACAATAAATTAATTAACGCTTGAAGGAATCCTTAAAATTTGTCGAGGATCAAAAGTTGGCTGGCGGTTGGGTGGGGTGGCAGGGGGCAGGAGATAATACTTCGATTTTCCATTAACTTATATTAGCGATGGGAGAGGCCTTCGCCGCGCCCCGCCGCTCAAGCAATAGCTCCCGATCTAATATATTTCCTTTATTAACTAACTGCCGAAACACGCGATCTTTGATCCACTTCCATAGCCGCTACTCCGCTGTTTGTTTACAGACTATCAGCAGAGCCCTAATTGAAGTGCGACGTGCAAAACTTTGCCCTATTAATTAATTATCCTAAAGTACTTATGCGGCTTTCGGAAATTTTGTTCGCTGCTTAATCTGCTTCCTTTTATCAGAAAATGTATTAATTACTGAGAAAAGTGACGGATCATTGTATTTCAAGATTAGGATTTCGGAAAAGTAAAGAATAAAAAAGAATTATTGTGGGGTACTATTATTTATAATTTTTTTATTGCTTAGTAGTGTAAAAATATAAAAACGCTAGATCCGGTATTAGTTGTAATAGAGAAATAGGCAAAATTTAATATTTTTTGTAAGGTTAAGTCATTCTTATCCGATGAATTACGCTGCAGTGTCCCGTTCTAAAGGGTAGTAATCTATCTGAAATGTTGAATTATATTATTCAAAATCTTTTTCATATTATACATACATATTATACATACATACTATATCCACATTTAACAATCTAAGAGTAAAAAAATAAAGTAAAGTCAAACATCGGTTACCTCTAGTAACAAATTTGGTATATTTCATTAGCATATATTAAACGGTTCGTAAGCAGAGCTTAAATACGGCAATTTATTTGGAAACCCATGGAGTAGGCCGGGAGCGACACTACCGGCCGTCGATCCGTCCCGCCTAGTTGCCGCCAATGAAAAACTGAATCACCGTCTCCCTCACCTAATTTAGGAGGACAAGTATAGTCATTAATACACACGTCACTCGCCGTCCTACTACAAAATGCGGCCCATTTATATCTCGTCTCAGGGAGTGAGAATTATGGTAATCACACGAATCGTGTCTTTTGTCTGTAATGGCGGGTAATTACCGAGGTACCTCCCGGGGACACTTCGTCTCCTGGAAGGGGCCCTGGAGCCCGAAAATTCGACACTCGTTAACCGAATCGTCTCAACTTTAAAAGGGAACGCGATTTTGAATGCCACCTTGGGATTTGTCGCAAGCAAACCTACTTTTTTCTACATTTTACGAAAATTGCCTCCCGCCACTCTCGTCCAAATTGTTTACATAACGAATACAAAGTAAGCTTTTAGATCCGAGGCCGACTTTTGACAATTCGATTATACCGTCCATATCACTATCACACTATCACTTATTGACGTCTCCACTATGTATAAAACTGAACAATAATCAGATGGATCCCACTATCCGTGTTCCGGTTCGTTCGTTTTTATATTTTTCGAGCCATCTGGCATTTGCCTTCCCTCTTGTCCCAATACAATCTTTCTACTGGAGACGAGTCGCTTACTTATTGGAAGATAAAGAGGGTGTGTTTCGTTTCATCTGTATTGTGGTTGACGAAATCGCATTTCTGCGTACAAGAAAGAAGCACATAGTGCTCGAATTACAGCAGGTTTGCATATGTTTGCAAACTTTTTTGAAAAAAAAAATTCAATGCTGGGCCAGTTGAAGAGCGACAGATTTCATTTATGTCGGTCTCTCAGGGTTATAAGATGGAAGCGGCGTTTACTTACGAGGTTTAGATTCGAACTGTCTAACACATATCTCTTTCAACTTGTTTCATAACTCAAGGTGTTGATGTAGGTATATGAGAGCAGACTCGTCCCCTTCGAACCGGTAACTGGATACACTTAGACAATCTTAGAACATGAAGGCGCTTACGCACACGTGCCGCCTAATATCTTAAACTCGTTATGTGAAACGTTTTGGGGCCGATTTAGAAGTTGTCGTTGCAATCCATCGCAATGCGAGTACGTAATACTAATTCGTGCAGATTTATGTCGAGACCCAATTATGTTCAACAACAAATAGTTACGAGCGGAACAATCGAGTCGTACATTCTCGGAACTCGTTCACCAATTTCGATTTTAAATTTAGCACCAAAGTTACGCGGCAAACTCCGTACAATATTTATATGAGAGTAGCACCACGATTTATAGTTAGGAAACAATCGGGAACTTGGTCCGGCGTCATCGTGACTTCGTTTTAATTAGTACCCATTCATCCTGGAACAATTGAGTCTTCGAACAAATTCATTATTGGGAACTTTTCTATAGTCGTATAAGGTGTATTCAAAGTTTCCGATTGTAATAGATTTGCCGGAATTGCTTTTAGATTCAACCCTGCGATGCCGCGTTGTGTCTTTCAAACATGATGTTAGTTGATCTTAAGTAAATGCAGTTTTCTGGAAGCAAATTTAACGATATAAAAATATAAATTTATTTTATTGTTATGTAGCTACTGGCTAGCGTAGAAGAGCAAACAATTCTTACAGGTCTACATAGTTTTTGTATTGTGTTAGAAATCTAAAATTTATGTCTAGGATTTGCTACTCTATATTACTAAATTACTGTTTTAAAAGTGAAGCAAAAGTTTTAGGCTTTTCAAAAACATCTACTTTCTCAATTCCATGAGTTGTGCACAAATAGACCATTAGGTTTAATGTAAATCTATACGTGGACAATGTATCATGTCAAGTAGCGCCCGCCGCTTGCCGCACTGATAAGATTACTAGACAAAGGAAGTCCACCCATATCACTACCACGACGACCGCTAAATGCGAACCTTCATTTACTACCCTTATTCTTAGCTAAACGATTCTCAAATTTAACTCTAGGCTTATACGGTCCATAATACTTGTTACGATCTTTATTAGTGTTGGAACGGCGACGTCTGCTTCGTTAAGGGACAGTCAGCTTTATTTATGTCGACATACTGGCAATGTTGCCTTATTTGTTCTAGGCGCTTCAAAATTTATAGATTCAAAAACACACTAAAAGCGTATAAACATTGGGTTCAATTTTAACTGCCACTAAATGGCTCGAGTACGCCTTGATGAGGAATAATAGCCTTTTTGTGAATGATTTTAGAGGTGGTTTTTTACGGTTAGTTAAACTGGCTGGTCGGGTGGTTTCCTGGCCCGATAAGGAGACGATGTTGTCCAAGTCGGTACGTCACGCGACTTGTACTAATTTATGTTGTTGCGATTCGAGATATGAACCCGGGGACGCCACGTTGCACCAGCAGCGTCTTTTTATGGGCAGTTATGTTAATGAACTGTCTAACAAAAGAAAGCGACATTTCTGATTTGCATACAACACGAAATGCACTTCCCCAAATATAAAAACTGAATTTAATGTCATATTTATATCTAAAATAAAAAATAGGCAATTTAAACAGATTTTCGGCATAGTTCAAATTACTCAGGTGCTTAAAAGTAAAATGTTAAGTACATCACAATGTTTAACCTAGGTAATGCAATGAGTCCTTTTAAAATAGACAGAGTTGAAAAGCGATAAAAATTGTGAGTTTTTATATAATTTTGTACATAAAAATGTAAAACGTTTCGTTTGTAATTTTCCGTCAAGCGAATAAATGCAGATCACAATATTGATATTAAAAGAGATGTTTCAACCTTTGAGCTTGTTAGTAATTCCCGGACGCTGCTTCATTAGTGGTTAAGAGTAAATAGAGGAAAAATATACTGGCGGTCGACGACCCGATCACGTTACCGCGTAACTGAATATCCACTGACTTACTACATCTGCTAATGGTCGAAACAGTGCTGCGCCGACATCAATCTCACTATCTCATTGTACATATTTCTTTGTCTAAATCCATTAAATTAATTACGGCTATTCGGGGAGCGGACTGCGTATTTATTAGGCTCGTTATCATTCATTGCATCTTTCGATAGCGATGTGGCCGGTGAATTTGAGTTGTCTTGATAGATGCTCAAGTTACATGAAAATAGGGGGCCAAATTAGCTGTCGGTGGAAGAATGCAGTTACAGCCGTGACTGATTTCTGTCGACGGATTTCGGAGGCGATTTGGTGAGACAAAGATACATAGGTGTCATCGGGCACGTCGATAAGGGAGCGCCAATTGGGAAATTCCTCGCAATATTGGACGAGGTGCGAGTGGAGATCTGCGCGTTGTATTTATTAGGGAGTTTAATCACGATTTGTCGGATGACTAAACAAAAGATGCGGAAGACAAAGTTCTTGACGTTTAGTTTATGATAACGTAAGAATTAGAAAAGTAAAAGAATAACATTCTATGCATTTGACATTAACATTTTAAAACTACTTAATTGCTTGTAATTTCAATAAATAGAAAAAGAGAATACCATATTTAGATATAAATATACGGATATGACTATATTATTACGTTGAATGAATGATATCGAAATCATCACGACTCCAGGATGAATAAAGATATGCTTTATAGCTACCAATCTGACCTGCAAAACATTTGAACAGGATAACGACGTCGTGGGCGAACACGCCGATTTAAACGTGGTCCTTTGATTCGACCTACCTCGAGATGCCTGATAACCGACAAAGCCTGGCTTCATTAACCTTTACCCGTTGAAAGCATTAATTACCCTTAATAGAAACAAACAAAACTCGAACAGATAAATGGACCGAGATAGTTATTTAATTGTCTCATCCGAAGTGCCGAGGAACGTCGGGGATACAATGGGAGATAAAGAGTTGTTTACGGGACGGGTAGCTGCTACTGAAGATTGAAGCTGGAAAAATACATTTTCTATTGCCACTGTACTCTTCTTGTTATTTATTAAAACAACATGTTTATGCAATATTCACTTCATGGGCAAATTCTGTTTTATAATTTACTCTTCGTTTTATTTCCATCTTATATTTTGACAAAAACATGTTCATCTTCGTTTAGGAAATTGCAATGATTCTTACTTTCGTTGTGCTAAACAACACGACTATTGTTAATAACAAATTGAAGATAAGTCCTATAGTCATTTCATTTTGACGAAACATTTCCAAATTTAAATTCACAATTTTGGTCTTAACTTTTGTCAAACTTTCCTTTTCTCATCGCGTTCCCCTTCTAACGAACGATTCACAAACGAGATCGTGAATACAGATTAATGTTTTATATAATTGCTTGAACAACAATGTAATTTGCAGCGAACAATCAGCGTTGGATCGGGAAACGGTGCGAATATATCACGCTTCATTATCTCTTCCTGACAGCTGGAATCTGGAAGAGGGATAAGGTAAGACTAGACTGTATTTGACTGAATAGTGTTTTAATATTACACAACAAATGTTTTGCAATCCCTTTTTACGTGTATTACGTAACACCTTCGTAATAAAAAAATGGACACGTAGGTACAAAAAAGTTTAAAATGGTAATGTACTATGGAATAACTCAAGAAATAAATGCTCAAAAGACAATCCATACTTAAGTAAGATACATGACCCTGTCACAGGGCATCATTAGCCGAAAACGTTCTTGAAAGAACGTGGAATCTCAACTGCCTTGCGCAACTGCTCGGATCTGATATGCATGGGACGGTTCAAATGGCGGAGACACGTCAAGTGCTCCCGAACCCGGTCATATTTCTACCGCTTTTTCGCCCAACACGTTTGATAGAGATTGATGATCGGTCACCCCTCGCCCCGCGACCACCGAGCTTACGCGATTGCCCCGCAAAGGGGATTCGAATATATCCAAATTTAGATCGTGATGGACGTTTCTTACGCGGATAACTATCACGATAATCCCTGGGCGTATCGCGTTAAGTAATCGATAAAATGTTTCAATGATTGGAACCATGCGATTCCGTTTATCCAGATTTTGTAAATTATGTATTTTACGTTCATGTACAAAAATTACATGAACAACGTACAGGACACAGGTAACTAATTTGTTACAATATAGGTTTTGAAACTCTTGAAGTTTGCCTACAATTTGTTATATAACTATTTCGTTATGCCACTACAAACATGTTGTGAGGGATAGCTGGCTAATCTTTTTCTAAAACGATACAAAACGGTTTGGTAAAACGAATTAACATCATTTCATACATGAAAGCTGGTAGAGTGTTCTCATGCGTGTGTTATTTATTATTTATTATTATTACATTATTTAGATGCGAATTGGTTTATTACTTTGTTGTTTTTTGGAGCATTAGAGTTTTTTTTGCTATCATCATTGTTTTCACAAGTAGGATAGAAACAATAATAATGCTTATTTCATTAAATATTTAAAGTTCTAGCAACTAGATTCATAAATAGAGAGGTTGCCATATCAAAACGTCTGTTTCATGTAACCAATTCCTGTTAGTAGTTTTAAGCAATGTGACATAAAAAAGGATGATTTAAAATATTCCATTGGCCAATACTGAAACTGGAAGCTATTCGATATTATAATTATTCGATTTTAAACGTCTTGCATTTTTTACCGTCATAAAGTCGGTAAGTTTATGACGAAGAAAATTTCAACAATGAACGAATTGTTTACTGACGCTGAAGACAATAGTCATATATCTACAACTAATATAACAAGCCACACAGTAAGTCGATTGAAATAAGGATTCAGTCGTTATAGCACTGGAACAGTAGGTGACCGTTAATACGATAGTCGCAACATAACATTTCGCTCATGCAATTCCGAATAGTGTTGGCATCACAAAAAGGTGAATTTAGCGTGTTTCCAGAGGGTGGGTTAATACGCGTTGATAACCATAGGTAAATGCTAGGGGTCGGGTCGAGAGTGCTCAATTGCGGTAAAATCATATCGGGTGGGAAATAAATCAGCAAGTTTCACGGCGCCTCGAGGCGGCTCGCATTACACCCCGATTCGTTATCTGCATTTTAAAATAAAACGTTGCCGCGCCGGGACCTGACGTGACATTGACAGGTGCTCAGTGTTGCGTTCGCGTTCTCAGCACAAGCGCGACACTTCTGATTTAGATTAATCGTACAACTTTGCTGTTTTGTACGCACTTGCACTGTCTAAAGGGAATATGTTAAAACGGGAACAAAATTTCGTAACTGAAATGATTTTTAAAATTTTTGCAAACAAAACAAAATTCTAACAAATCGTTTTGTTATTACCACCTTACCTTTGCGTCTTTTTGAGAAGTTAAGAAATGGTGTCAAAATTTTTGCTGAGCTGAGCTGAGTGAATTCTAGAATAATAAATAGATTCACTGTTATGTGGTCTCATAAACCACAGTAGTTAGATAGCTCTTCACCTAGTACATTTTTAGGGTTCCGTACTTATAAAGAAGAAAACGGAACCCTTATAGGATCACTTTTTTGTCCGTCCGTCCGTCCGTCCATCCATCCGTCTGTCAAGATCCTTTTTCTCAGGAACGCGTGGAGGTGTTAAGCTGAAATTTATATCAAATACTCAGGTCTATAATACCTTTACGAATATATAGGTACCTACAGGTGTGTACGGAACCCTCGGTTCGCGAGTCCCACTCGCACTTGGCCGGTTTTTTTTTCACAACTTACAACGCTTTCTAATAGGAGTTCCATTCGAACGACTAGTCTCTATATTACCTAATGTTTGGTAATAGTACACGCTAAAATCGCTTCGATTTCGTACCCGGGACGAGGCACATTCCGGGATAGAGTGTATTCGTCTTTGTGCCGAAATAGATGTGCATTAGAGAGGGTTTCTTCAAGTTTTTTGGTAGTTTCCGGTAGGGTTGGCGTCGCGATTAAACGAATGTCATTTTGATTTATATGCGCAATTATTACACATCACACGCCCCCCGGATGCTGCGGTTATGGCGATTCATTTGCGAGATTACAAGGGGTTGGCGGCTGCAGGAGACGACGTTTGTACTGAGTGATGTCTGTCTTTAGTGATAGTGCGTTGTATTGGAATTATCTTTAATCGTTGAGGTTGGAAGGGTTAGAATGAAGTCATAACGTACAAATAGAAACATCAGCAATAAAATGTGACAGACTATTTTTTTTTAATTGCCTCGAGTGACGGCAAATAAATACAGATTTTGTATATACATAAATTCTTTACGATATTTTTATAGAACTTTTAGTAATATTGTCCAATACAACATGTAACTTTAACCTGGAAATTTATTTAAGCCCAAATAAAATGATAACATTTACAAAATTAATCAATATCTTCCTTTCCAATAGAATCGCGGATAATTCACGGAAAAAGATAATCTCTGCAGTTATAATTTATGCTACCAACATAATTTGAATTCATGTTGCGGGAGTAAACATCGTTATCACAAACAAGTTATGTTAATGTTTATCGTGGAATTATTTATCGAGTGTCAGTCTAATCAATCATCTGCCGTTTGTTTCATGTATTTACTCAAACATTATCGTTATTCGGGAATATACAAATTGGTCATTCGTTGGCCATCTACTATGTAGTTTATGTGAAGTCAGTTTTCATTTTATTACAACTAGCTACTTGCAACTAACGTTGCTGATCGTTGATGAACGCGGCTATCATTTTGCATATAATATGTAACACTACTCTGATTTGTCCCTAATTGGATTCACGTAGATTATGAAGCTACTTTATTCATTGACAATTTATATTTACGCCGAGATATTACAGAGGCGGCCGAGCCAACCAGTAATTAAGTTACCTTAAATATGAAACGAATTGGGATTTTTCTTTCTTCATTATTTAGTTGGCCTCTTTAGGACATGTATATAAAAAAGCATTGCAAAGCATCATTTCGAAAAGAATAATTACAACAATCGTTCTTAAATATAAATTATATAGTTAATCTATTTTAATATTCTGCGTTGGCGAGCTTTATCTAAAAGCAAAGGACGAACAAACTATTAATACATGTATGTATATTTCCTATTAGTAGATTCTGTTTCTTTTTATTTGCAGTTCTAAAAGTGAAATGAAATATTTAATTTTATAAATAAATAAGACTAGCTCTTGACAATTATTTTATAACGTAACATCACGCCTGTAATCCCCGAAGGGGTAGGCAGAGGAGTGTGTAGTACACCCCCACATTTCACCAGT